>JAVRRP010001132.1:0-11221 GCA_036872775.1 Oleoguttula sp. CCFEE 5521 | reverse complement strand
TGTGATGGCGGCTTTGACGCCGCCGAAGTCGTACCAGACGGAGACGGCCATCATGACTGCAGCACCGGCTACGCAACCGATCAAGCCGCCAGTAACAAGCGCCGGTGCAGTAAGAGCGAGGGTGCCTCGATTGTTGTGCGATCTTTCGATGGGAATGCTCATTGCTCGACGAGCTGGTGGTTTCTGAGCGTTGATGGTAGCCAAGGTGGCGGGGCGAGATGTCGGCGCAGTTGAAGTAGTCTGTCCAGCGGAAGCCGTAGAGATCTGAGTTGTGGGCTTTGCAGGTGCAGTTTTCAGTACAGATGGTGAGCTATAGGTCCTCGACATGGGTGTGGGAGTACTGGCTTGACTTGACTTCAAGTCTGTCAATGTTTCGACTCCAGACTGCACTCGCAATGCCTTGCGACGCGCCGGGTTCATACGCTTTTTTGGGTTGCCATCCGTGCCCGCGATGCTCGCAGCATCTGGGACGCCCATTTGCAGATTGGCAGCCATTATGACACGGGCTTCCAAATGGCTTATGATGTTATCGTTGACTTCACTACGAAGGTACATTTAGATTGGAACGTGGAGATAGCCTCCCGGGAAAACGTTACTCCGCTCCGGGTAGTAGTGAACAAAAGAACTCACTGGCAAAAGGCTTGATGATTGTCAGTGGACACAGGACAGTTAGGCACGCACGATGACAGCCCAGCGAGGTCAAGAGCTGGTACGAAGATCGCAGCGACTCATCAAGCAAGATCAGCTGCATGGAATTGTGCCCAGTACGGACTTCGTATATGTTTGACTACCTGTCCATGACCAACACGGTCGACCGGCTTTCACCCTCGACTTCCTCAGCACTCAACGCCTCGAAGCCGCCGTCTGTCAACCGCACCGCTCCAGCTCTGACCAGCGCCTGGCTCAGATCCGCAATCAGATCATCGAGGTCCTCAATTCCTACACACAACCTAATGATGTCCTCCGGTAACGCCCTCTCCTTTCGCGTAGCCGGATCAATGCTCGCGTGACTCATGCGGCAAGGCATGCTGATCAGGCTATTGACACAGCCAAACGAGACCGAGATGCCGAAGAGATGTGTAGACTCCACAATCCTCTCCGAGAGCGCGATCGAGCCCGTCTCAAAGCTCAATACGGCACCCGCACCGCGCGCTTGGGACCAATGAAGTGCATACTGAGGGTGGGACTTCAGGCCCGGAAAGCGGACTTTAAAACCGTGATTCTCCAGGAACTCGGCGATCGCTTGAGCGTTGGTCTGCTGCTTCTCCATGCGGACCGACAGGGTCTTGATGCCGCGGAGCAGTAGCCAGGAGTCGAAGGGCGCCAGGCCGCAGCCGGTGCTGTTGATCATGAAGAAAAAGCGGTCGCCTAGGACTTCGTCATTGATGCCAATCACTCCAGCCATGACATCGTGATGACCTGAGAGGTACTTGGTGCCACTTTCGTAGCTGACATCGGCACCCAGGTCGAGCGGATTCTGCAGGTAGGGCGAGAGCATGGTGTTGTCGACTGCGACTACAGCTTTTGGATTTGCTGCGTGCGCGGCAGTAGAGATCGAGGCAATGTCCACGATCTTGATGAGAGGGTTGGTTGGTGTCTCGAGCAAGACCATTGCAGTCTTGCTCGTCAACGCCGCCTTGACTTTCTCCACATTCGTCGTATCGATGTGGTGCACTATGATGTCGTTGTTGCTGCGCAAATAATTGAGCAAGCGATTCGTGCCGCCATACAAGTCGTCGCCTGTGACCACCTCATCGCCTGGCTTCAGGATCCTGGTGATGACATCGAGCGCGCCCATTCCTGAGCTGACCACTAGTGCTCTCTTCGCGCACATGATCTTCGCCAAGTGACGCTCAAGATGTGTGCGAGTGGGATTACCACTGCGCGTGTAATCATACTCTTGTCCTGGTCCTCCCTTGAAGGTGGCACTTTGGTAGATCGGCGTACTGGAGGAATTGAACTGGTCGTTGCTCTCGGTATACACAAGTTCGGTGGCGAGCGCATACTTCCGTCCATTCGTAGGCGTGGAAGGTGCTGGCGAGGGCGGCAGGTCGTGGCCGTCGAGGTCGAGATGCTTCAGGCCTTTGGCAAGGCCATTGGGGAGATCGCCAGGTGCTGACATAGTGGGGGGAAAGGTGGTTTTTTAGTGAGGGCCAGAGACCTCAGACTTGCGATACTAGGTGAGTGGAATGGTGGTCGGACGGCTGTTGAAAGGCTTCCAGATGATGGCGAGTATGGCTGTGACTCGTTGGTTGACTTGTCAGCTCTGGACTATTACTGCAGGATTGACACAGATGCACGTGCCGCATGCAAGGAACCCGAAGGCGTCATCCGATGTCGGTGTGGGAATAGGGCAGCGGAACATCAACACACCGCGGGGGGTACGCATTCAGCAGTCTACATACATATATACTCGCAGACTCCAACCTGACTGCAGACCGCAGAAATCCTCACTGCACCTCCTACAGACACAGCTTCTGTGGGTCACATTCACAGTAAGCCGCCGAACCGTTTCACACAGCCGTCGGGCGAAAGCAGAACAGAGTGCAAAACATCTAGTACCGAGCTGCAATTCTCGAAATTATGCCGGACATCATCGACGACAAGTCTGAGCACTGCGTCCCGTTCATCACGAAACAGATCGAAGCCCATCAAGCCCACTATACCACCGAGAGGAAAGCACCGCCATTCTTCGTTGGACTTAACGGCGTTCAGGGAGCTGGCAAGACAACACTGGTAGGCTGAGGTCCCCTACGCGCGAAAATCACAGCGATCCTGTTGTCTTGCTATCGTAGAATCGGTCCAGCTGGCGAAGTCCGCTGAGACACCAAGGTAGGTCACTTCCCTCCACAATACGCTTTCCTCTGCACCCTACAATCTTCGCACTCTTGTCTTCTCCATCGACGATCTCTACCTACCACACTCGGATCAAGTTGCGTTGGCTGCCACTCAGCCTGACAACCCGCTGGTACAGCATCGCGGTCAGCCTTCCACGCATGATGTCGAGCTTGGACGGACTGTCTTCTCTGCCATTGCTGCTCGAGAGACCAACATCAAGATACCGTCCTACGACAAGTCTGCTTTTGCCGGAGCCGGCGATCGACTGTCACAGGACAAATGGGAGACCGTCAATCGAGTTGATGACGCACCGGTCGAAGTGGTGATCTTCGAAGGCTGGTGCGTCGGCTTCCGTGCTTTGACCGAGGAAGATCTACATAGGAAATGGGAAGCCGCAGTAGACGAAGCTCGAGAGAAGGGCGAAGGATACCTGGGCCGACTCGGGAAGCTGCAGCTTGAGAACGTGCAGTTCGTCAACAAGGAGCTACGAGGTTACGATGTCTTGACTGAGTGAGTAAGTGTCGCGAGTTCGCACAGATTTGCTGCTGACGTCGCGATGCAGTCAGTTGAATGCATTTATCCACATGTAAGATCTATAAAGCTCCTCTCGCAGAAGTCAGGGCTGACAGCATACAGCGATGCACAAGATTTACTTTCAGTCTACGAATGGAGGTTACAACAGGAAGCTGCCATGCGGCAAGTAAAGGGCACTGGCATGAGCGACAAGCAAGTTGTCGACTTCGTGAACGGCTGTGTGTACTGCTATCTGGAGAACGTGCCACACCACGCTGACTCCTGTCCAGACTACCCTGCGTATGAGCTGTACACTGCAGTGTTGAGGGACGGTATCTACTCGGACAAGGGTCGGCAGCTGAGGCTTGTTGTCGACGAGCAGAGGAAGGTGGTAGACGTGCATGAGCTGTGAGCGTGGTCGTTACAAGACACTCTCTTGTCGGGACATGATTCGCGACGGCACTTGCTGCCAGGAGATCGCTGGTGGCTAGGAACACCAGTATGTCAACATGCACCTTGGTTGTCTTTGCTCCTACATGTAGTTCACATATCCTGCGTATGACATGTGCCGTGCCCTGTGCTTTCCAGCATGTGATCATTGCCGTCACAGTTGCCGAACCACCTCGGCAACTCTCTGAGCGTCAAGAAGAGCTCACGATCTCACGTCTGGCCAGTCTTGCTACATGTACTGTACTGAAGCCTTATAGCATTGCTGTATAGACTCGCACATTCCGTTCCTCCATACTCGCAACTATGGCTGGAGAGCAATTAAGATATGACGGCCAGACCGTGGTGGTGACGGGTGCTGGAGGTGGACTTGGACGAGCATACGCATTGTTCTTCGCCTCGAGAGGAGCGAATGTAGTCGTTAACGATCTTGGTGGCTCATTCAAGGGTGAGGGCGGTGGGTCGAAGGTAGGCTTGTTCCTGCAATATGCAACTTTCACGCTCAAGGGCTGATTCTCCACTACCTAGGCCGCCGATGCAGTCGTCAGCGAGATCACCTCCGCAGGCGGCAAGGCCACTGCCAACTACGACTCGGTCGAGAATGGCGACAAGATCATCGAGACGGCCATCAAGGCATACGGTCGCGTGGATGTGCTCATCAACAATGCCGGCATCTTGCGCGACATCAGCTTCAAGAACATGAAGGACCAGGACTGGGATCTGATCATGAAGGTGCATGTTGTTGGAGCGTATAAGTGCGCGAGAGCTGCGTGGCCACATTTCAGGAAGCAGAAGTATGGTCGTGTGATCAACACCGCGTCTGCTGCTGGGTTATTCGGCAGCTTTGGGCAGACGAACTACTCTGGTGAGTATGATAAGGATTTAGCGCGCAACCTCCTGCAGTCTTTCTAACGACATGCAGCCGCCAAGCTCGCGCAGGTCGGATTCACAGAGACGCTCGCGAAAGAGGGCGCGAAGTACAACATCCACGCCAATGTCATTGCACCAATCGCTGCCTCGCGCATGACCGCGACTGTGATGCCACCTGAGGTTCTGGACAAGCTGAAGCCCGCGTCGGTCGTTCCCCTGGTTGCAGTCCTAGTCCACAAGTCGAGCGAGGAGACTGGCTCAATTTTCGAGGTAGGCGGTGGTCACATCGCGAAGCTTCGATGGCAGCGAGCGAAGGGTACATTGCTCCGAGCTGACGACAGCTTCACGCCAGCCGCACTCCTCAAGAAGTGGGATGGCGTTGCGGACTTCTCGGAGCCAAGCTACCCAACTGGCCCAGCCAACTTTATGGAACTCCTCGAGGACGCTCACAAGCTGCCGCCAAACGACCCTGCCGAGCCGATCAGGTATGATGGTAAGGTAGTGCTCATTACTGGTGCTGGAGCCGGTATTGGTCGATTGTATGCCTTGCAATTCGCAAAGTACGGTGCCAAGATCGTCGTCAATGATCTCATGAACCCTGAGGACGTCGTTCAGGAGATCAAGAAGCTCGGCGGTGAAGCAGTGGGCGTGAAGGCCAGCGCTGAGGATGGCGATGCTGTCGTGAAGGGCGCCATTGATGCCTTTGGTCGCATCGACATCATCATCAACAACGCCGGTATCCTACGCGACAAGGCCTTCACCAACATGGAGGACAAGCAGTTCCAGCAAGTGCTCGACGTACATCTCCGGGGGACTTACAAGGTCACGAAGGCGGCATGGCCGTACTTACTGAAGCAGAAGTACGGTCGCATCATCAACACCACCTCCACGTCGGGCATCTACGGCAACTTCGGACAGGCAAACTACGCTGCTGCCAAGTGCGGTATCCTTGGTTTCTCGCGCGCACTGGCCCGGGAGGGACAGAAGTACAATATCCTGGTCAATACTATTGCACCGAATGCTGGCACAGCCATGACACGCTCCATCATGCCTGAGGAGATGGTCCAGGCCTTCAAGCCGGACTACATAGCTCCTGCTGTTCTCTTACTCTGCTCTGACAAGGTCCCGGAACCAAACACTGGTCGTCTGTTCGAGGTCGGCTCCGGATGGGTAGCGGAGACAAGATGGCAACGCACTGGAGGTGCCGCGTTCCCTGTCGATGTCACACTCACTCCCGAGGCAGTGCTCGAGAAGTGGGCGACTGTCCTCAACTTCGACGATGGCCGCGCAGATCATCCCGATGATCCATCTGCAGGTACAGCTAAGATCATGGCCAACATGGACAACGTCTCGGGCAAGGGTGCCAAGTCAAGTGGCGGCAAGGGCAAGAATGAGGAGGTCCTTGCTGCTATTGAGGCTGCGAAGAAGACGAAGGCTGAGGGGACCGAGTTCTCGTATGATGAGCGTGATGTGATCTTGTACAGTGAGTTGCCTTGTCGTATGAATGCTTCTAGTATGACTTGCTGACCTCATTTTCAGATCTTGGTGTCGGCGCCAAGCGAACGGACCTCGCTCTGGTCTACGAGAACGACGACAACTTCCAAGTCCTGCCTGGGTTTGGTGTCATCCCTACCTTCAACGCTATCGCACCATATAGCATGGGTGAAGTAGTCCCGAACTTCAACATGAAGATGCTGTTACACGGCGAGCAGTATCTCGAAATCCGCGGCCCTATTCCCACAGAAGGCACTCTCGTATCGTATCCGCATCTCGTCGAAGTGGTCGACAAGGGCAACGCGGGTCTCGTTGTCAGCGGCTCCGTTACAAAAGACAAGCGCACTGGCAAGGACCTTTTCTACAACGAGAGCACTGTCTTCATCCGCGGCTCAGGCGGCTTCGGCGGACCAAGCAAAGGTACAGATCGGGGCGCTGCTACGCGCGTGTACAAGACACCTTCTCGTGCACCTGACAGCGTGGTCGAGGAGAAGACGACAGAGGAGCAGGCAGCTCTGTACCGTCTGTCCGGTGACCGGAATCCTCTTCACATCGACCCCGGCTTCTCAAAGGTCGGTGGCTTCCCTACGCCGATTTTACACGGCTTGGCGTTCTTCGGCATTGCTAGCAAGGCTGTGGTCAAGACGTACGGTGCGTTCAAGAACATCAAGGTCAGGTTCGCGGGTGTGGTATTGCCAGGTCAGACGCTGATCACTGAGATGTGGAAAGAGGGCAATGTTGTGATCTTCCAAACCAAGGTGAAGGAGACTGGTAAGCTTTGTATCGCTGGTGCTGGTGCGGAGTTGGTTGAGGGCGCAAAGCCAAAGTTGTAAATAAGTGACAGGCACGGGCAGGGATATGGGGGTATGTAAAAATTTGTAATCCATTGACATCGGCACAAGACATACTGAAAGCACACTGTGTCTAGGAGGGCTCGAGGCAGTACCTGCGATTCCTCAGCCCCTCACACCGCTGACTCCCCCATGTCCTTCTCTCGTAGTTCGAGATACTGCTTCACAAGGCTAATCACCGCATCCTCGTAGGTATACTTGAACTCGCCGAACGTCTCTATGGTCTTCTTACTGTCGAGGATCGACGGCACACTTACTACGTTTCCTTTACAAGGCAACAGACCGACTTCGACAGCTTCCGGGAAATGCTTCTCCACTATTCGCTTCGCATCGTCCCATTGTGGCTTGGAGTGACAATCATAGCAGATCACGAAGCTCTGGTTGCCTTGAACACGCCGAGCGAGAGCTTCGACATGGATACGAGCGCAGTCGTCGATATGATTGGTAACCATTGCCATGGGTTGAGGACTTGGCTCTTTGCCGAGCAGGAGGTTCAGAGGAATGCTGTTCGAGTCCAGCTGCATGCTGGCAACACTATCACACATGTCGTTGCGGCCGAGGACGTAGGTCGGCATCAAATGAATGACGTCGAAGTGTGGTTGGTGTTGTTTGACCCAGTCCTCGGCAGCATTCAAGGCATTGACTTTGCCGGCTGCGTAGGCGACGAAGCTCGGCGTTCCTGGCTCGAAGGGACCGTCCACGTTAGCTTGCCGACTATCCCCGGTGAAAACCTTGCCGGTATCGCTGAAGGCGGCTGCAAGGTCTATGACACCGATGCCAGAGGATGTGATGACTACGCGACTGATAGATGGGCGTTTGGCAGCGGAGCGCAGTACTTCGAGGGTGGAGTCTACGGCAGGCTTGATATACTCTTCGTAGGCGTGGTCGGTAGTCGGTGCAGAGAATGGAATGGGCGAAGCGCAGTGGATGATGTACTTGACATCGTCTGTCATGGCTCCGTCGAAGGCATTCTTTACTGTAAAATCCGGGACCTCCACGAAGCTTAGTTCGCTGTTGTTCTTCAGCTCGATCAGAGCTCGATTGTTTTGTACGGCATCGGCTTTCTGCTGACTTCGGACGACTGCTCGGACACTGTAGCCACGCTCGAGGGCGAAGCGTAGAGTCCTAAATCCGATGTTGCCAGACGCGCCAGTGAGGAGGATGAGGTCGCTCGGCATGGTGAGTGTCTGGAGGCTTGTACGCACGGAAGTGGGCTGTCGGTGTCTGACGAGCGTCGCGTGCTCGACCTGCTAGTTATAGTTTACACACACAAATTTCCAATCAGCTGATCATGAGTACCGCCGTTGGCGTCGCTGGGCGGGCGCTGCCTAGATCAGCCAGGTCCCTCATAGCTGTTGCTTCACGAGGAGTGATTGATCCGTACCTGCCATTCCGATCGTAGTTCGCAGAGTTCAGCGCTCGCGTAACGCAGACCGCAGTGTATCGTCACGCAATGCGGACATAATACCACCTCGATATTTGGGCAACTTTGAGACCTTTCTTGAAGCCGTGGACATGCTCATGAAACGGGACTCGTCAGCAGACTGTGCTCCCAAAGCTGGTCCTCTACGACGCCACAAGCGACCTCACAATTGCCTGCCCGCTGAGAAACCCTGACGGTCAGCTGACGGCGCGGTGGAGCCTAGAAACATCTGGAGATCTACTCGACCTACCTAGGAGTGCAAATGCACTGACCTACGTTGCTATCCTCATGAACATCCGCTAGCATTGTCATGACTTACGTCTGGACCATGAGTGGTGCAAGCTCGTGTTTTGACTCCCTCGCCAATCGGCGACATGCCTTTGGCGGTCAGGAACGACTGCTGCTAGCTCTTAGATCCGTTTGTGAGCGTCCTGTTGAGCGGCTGAATTTGCGACGCGATATGCAGAGTAGGGACACCGTCCGGATCACACCACCAGACAAACGCGACATGTGCGCCAAGAACGCAACACAAGCACATATGCGGTGCCAACCCATCCAGCCAGCCATGCCCAGATGCACTGGAACTCAGCTCCTCACGCGCTGTGACACTCATATGTGGCGAGATTTCAAGATCCCACTGGTTCAGGTGAAGATTCCGAGGAGGTTAGGGTTGCACCTGACACAATGCTAAAGTCGTGGAGACGAGCCGGCGAGGTCTAAGAGTGACCCTTCTGAGGAAGCTTGACCAGCGGTGGTGGTAAGCCATTCATTATTACAGATAACGCCGTCGACTCCAGCCCAGTCGGTCACAATGCGTGATGTAACTCTGCTTATCGACGCCATGAAGTTGTTGTCATGCCACTGCTTCTCACAGACAGCTATGGCGTGATCACTCGCGAAGCTCTCTCCATTCCAGCGAGAGCATGTCGCTATTTGTGCGTGGCCGAGGAACACTCGACCTATCCTGTGTAGTCGTGGGTCTAGATTCAACGAACGACGGAGTCCGAGATGCACTGTAAACGAGCATGCAGATGCGAGAATCCAGACAGCGCGGACGTACCACGGACAGCATCCTGACGAAGGTAGTGTAGCCATGGAGGCAAGCCATCACACTTATGGGAGATAGGAAGTACCCACGCTGTAAGCGACACTCTATGAGCAACTCACCTGGGGCCCAAATCGCATAAGAACGGTGCGACCTCGAATGGATACGTGGAGAGGGCGCTGATTGTTTTTGCGGCCAGATGGCCGTTCATGACCTTGTAATGTTGTCGCCGAGGATGTCTCGAGCTTTGCCCGCGGGACCTCCCATGCCTGCGGGCGTAGCCAAGGCGAGTCAGACTGCCGGGTGCAGCGGCACCGCACCTCCTGTAGATCTTCCATGTTTCATATCAACTCTCTCACACCCAAAGCAGCCTCGCACCTCCGCCCTTCGACTGTTTTGGGCACGTATGCCAGACACGGCTCGACGATCGACCGGGTGAACGCCCATCCCACGTCAAGCCAACTCTAATGCGACTCGCGAAACAGCCACCCACGCATGCTGATCCTGCCATGCCAAAATCGACAACGCCTACCATGCCTGCCAGCTACACCGTCCGCATTGCGGAGGTCATGCGCTTCCTGACGACTCTCGCAGGCTACATTCACATCTCCTTGGTGGCACATCGCTCCGACAAAGTAGCGACGGCTCCACCTGAATGACCGTACGGATATGCTAGGCACGAGCCGAACAGGGCAGAGGCCGTGCCCACAACCACGCCAGCGAAGCTAGGTCCATGAGTTTCCACTGTGTGGACTTCCCCTGCTCGTATCTCCACTTCGCGAGCGACTCCCAACTTGTCGCAGACCGCCTGCGTATCAACATGTGTGATCAAAAGAATAGCAGCACTCGGACCGAACTCCGGCACAGTCCTTTGGTGGTATACTGGCAGTGAATGCAGATCTTGTGCAAGATCGAACCCAAATGCCGGACAGTCGAAATGTATCAGCCTGATCGTGGCTACAAGCTTCTGCTATCAGCAAGCCTGTACGCCATCCCGGTACGCGCGTGCATACAGTTCCCCAACACAGCGGGACAGCACAAACTCGCGCTCCGCATCACAGCAGAGATCCGCAACGGGCGACGTTGGATCTACCCATGACGCCGCAGGACTCACCCCTGCTTTTCCCGAACCTTTGTCTCACAAGTGCGCAGGGATTCGAGCACCAGGGCCGTTATAGTCGCTATTATTACTACAGTGTCTTGCCTTTGCTGCTCCACTCCTTACCCACGCCCTCGCTGCTATCACGAAGAAGTGCCGCGGTAACGATCTGCAGTGCATGGAAGCTCGGGAAACACGCTACTGCTTGGCAGTCGGCATAAGCGCGAATTCCCACCGAGCAAGTGCTGTGATGGGAATGCTATCCTTGTACGGCCCTCCTCCACACTACTACTAGAAGAGCATCAGCTGCTGGGAATCGATTTTGAATTACATTGCACCACAGTCTCTACCTGCACACCACTTCGGCCACCTACGCCATACACTCCTTACAGCATCTAATCCTAGTTCGATCCGGGAAGCGACAGCGTTGCACAGTCTCAAATTTGAGGCCGGATTGCACAACTCTCATTTCAGTCTCCTCGCCGAATACAGTACCCGAAACGTGAAGGGCGCAGCATACCGACGCACGACAGCTCCTCATCGCGAAACAGTAGCATATTCACTCTGCTATACGACCTCAGTAATAACCGCTCGGAAAGCTTGGTACTCCACTGGTGGCAATCCTGCGACCGGGTCCACCA
>JAVRRP010001131.1:0-11226 GCA_036872775.1 Oleoguttula sp. CCFEE 5521 | reverse complement strand
ATCTGGGTATCCTCGGGGAGCTCAAGAAATGCTGGAGGCGCACGTGCGTGAAGTACTGGCCCACCGCCGAGCCGAAGCCAGGCACGGAAGATCTGGAAATTGAGCCTGGCGTCGAACTCGAGAGCGATGAGATACAGATTCCGGCCACCAGCCTGCCTCTGGCTCTACGCCAGGATCGTGTTGGTGACTCTCATCAGGTCGCCATGGTGTCCGAAGCCGCGCAGAGATCCGCGCAGAAGCGACCATTCTACCATCGTGGGCCAGATAGCCGAGTCGAATTCCTGCTTCCGAAATCCCGAACAACCAGTGTGCCTACGATACCGAATACGCCCATGAGCGAGGTCAGTATCCAGGTGTTGTCGTGCTCTGTGCCTTTCTTCAAGCACATCAAGCCAGCAGTTGGCACCAAATTGATTGGACCTAGGCCGGTCGGCTCAAATCGCAATCCTCCTGTAGCACTGCAGGTACGACCTGCCCATCGGCACCACCGCAACAGCAGCGTTTCCGACGCACTGCGAGACGAAAGAGCTCCAGGACCATCGGTCACTTTCAACACGACTGAGCTGGACGACACGGATGACACTGCCATACTTGCTGGGCTCGTTCGCGGTCTGACGCTGCAGCCATGTCCTGCCAAGCTTGACGTCGTTGTCCCGTCGACACCGATAGTGCACTTTGTGAACAAGAGTCTCGTTCCTCCACACTCGCATGAAATGGAAGATCTGACAGCGCAGCGGACGGGTGTCTCAAGAGTTGTGGGCGATGTGCGCAGAGCTTTGAGCAGCCGCAGGGGTCCGGGCGAGTCGCCTGTCCAAAGCCATCGCTCCGGCAGCTCGTCGAGCTCCAGAGGCTCAATGCACCTGCGCACACAGTCTAATCAAGAGCGTGTTGTGCCCACGTCTGCGCCCTCTGCGGGCTCCGAATCAAGGTTCGACGCACTTGGCGCGCTTGTCGAGGAGTCTTACTCGCAGGTGTTACAAGCGAACCAAGTGGAGAGAGTTGACCCAAACGCTGAAGGTCCCTCGCCTGGATACATTGAGATGGCGCCAAAGGCCGTGGGAAATCCTCCAGATCGCAAGATGAGTACCGTGACGACAAGCAGTCAGTCGATAATGATCGTTGACGCAACTGGAGCGCCGGAAGCGCCGATGATCAGACGTGGCGCTCTACCCTCAGTGAGCTCCTGGTCCACTACCATGACACCTGCTCCTTTACTCCCTCGGTCTGGCACCAACGCGAACGGGATGGATGCGTACGACTACTTCACGCCATCCCACGCATCGAAGACTTTCAACAACCCTAGCTCCTCTGGCGATCATCGGCGGTCATCACTCGACAGGCTGACGGACGGTATACACATCTGGCCGGAAGGTCTACAACCTTCTCGCTCGGCGCCTGACATGCTGGATCGTGCTCGCAAGTCGTCTGGTGTACACTCACCCACATCGATCATGTCACCTGGTCCCAATCAGCTGCGTCGAAGACCAGGCGGCGATCTGAAAGCAGCTGAACATGTACACGAGCTTGAGCCCGAGGCGCGTGGCTATTCTGGCGACACGTTCTCGACGGTGTCTCGCTCGCAGCCGCATTCTGGCGCCATCTCGCAGGAGTTGTCAGGAACGCACTTCTCCGGCATGAATCACACTTCCCAGCTGGCAGGTCTACGATCGCCAGGCAAGGTGCGAGACTCGTACAATCTTCTCGAGGGCGGTCCGAGATCACCGCCATTTATGCGACCTTCGATGGAGGCGGATGCTCGTGGCTTTGCAGCGAAGGAGGCCGTCACGCCCGGAGGTGGCATCGAGGATGCATTAAAAAAGCTGGAAGGCACATATGCCACGCCTCGTATGAGTAAGCGTGCAAGCACTACAGTGCTAGACGACTGGAAACGGCAGTCGAGAGTGCAAGATAGTCGACAAAGTCGAGAACGGGACGACTTGCAGATACTGAGTCCGAGGACTGATCGACAGGGTGCAAGTATCTATCATCTATCAGGATCAGATGCTTACTCCGATGGCGAGGTCTCGCAACTTTCGGATGAGCTATCGACTGCACCCGTGTTGCCCAGAGCTTCGAAGATCACGAGATTTCCAATTCAAGAAGCCTCTCCGCCTCGCGCGGTAGCGTTCGTGCAGACGGACAATATACCTACGGGAAGTGAGTTGCACAAAGTGGTATCGCCGAGCAGTGCGGGCGCCAAATCCGGCACTCCGCATGGTTCATTCTTACTTGATGACGATGAGAGCCTGAGCGAGGTCTCGACCGAGCTGGACGAGGACGAGGCAGACAGTCTAGCCGTGCGAAGCTTCTTCTTCGATGATACGGGCGATGGTGAGGAAGACGGCCTACCGCTCACGAACTTTCATTCTCTACCAACGCCGCCAGACACCGCAGATGCGCCCGGAGCACCCGAATGGCAAGAAATGCAAGCTCGAGACGACATTCGCCCGCTCAAGCCCGCCGCCAGCGCCCCTAAAATTCTTCAAACCCCACTTCTCAAGCCATCTCAACCCCCCCACCGCCCTCCCGCCATACAAATACCTCCCCCGGAAGTCAAACCCAAACCCGCCCACCTCCCTTTCATCCTCGCCTTCGACTCCCAAGTCCTCGCCACGCAACTAACCCTCCTCGAAAAGCTCTTCCTCGACGAACTATCCTGGCAGTCACTCCTAACCTCATCTTGGAACCCCTCTCCAGCCAAACCCTCAAACTGGGTAACCTACCTCCAGTCCCCCGAAGGCGCCACAGCGAACGGCATAGACCTCGTCACCGCGCGCTTCAACCTCGTGAGCCAATGGGTCGTCTCTGAGATTTTGCTGACAGAAGATGTAAGGGAAAGGGCTAGGGCTGTGGCAAAGTTCATCCGTATTGCTGATGCCTGTCGCACGCTGAGGAATTATGCGACTGTCTACCAAATCGTGCCCTCCCTCCTCGGAAGCACCATCTCTCGCCTGAGCAAGACGTGGACCCTAGTCTCCACAGCCGAGAAAGGCATCCTGCGCAGCTTAGAAACTCTCTGCAACCCCTCCCGAAACTTCGCCGCCCTCCGCGCCGAGATGGAGAGTCCCGTAACACCCACGCCGCCCTCCTCAGCCGCTGGCTGCATCCCCCTCCTAGCCCTATACACCCACGACCTGACCTTCAACGCGCAAAAGCCAGCCTACATCTCGCCCGACCCCGTCTCGCCCATGAGCCCAGCAGCGGATCGTCCTTCACGGTCTGCTGCTGAGGATATGAAGGAGAAGCTGGTGAATTTTGATCGTTACCAGACTGCTGCTGGGATAACGAAGGGGTTGCTGGGGTTACTGGAACAGGCGGGCGGGTATGAGATACAGCCTGATTGGGAGTGTCTTAGTCGGTGCTTTTGGTTGGGGGCGTTGGGGGACGGGGAGGTGAGTAAGCTGGGGAGGGAGAGTTCGGAAAGCTGATTGGAACATCTTGCCTTGGCCGATGTGACGACGACGACGTTTGTAAATTTAGCATGTGACGGGAAGGCGTTGGTGGAGTATGGGTGTATATATAGTGTGCATAGCTCGGTGCTGATGGAGGCGTAAACTGTGCTCGCTAATCGTACACGCCACGCTATGATATATGCTCCAAATTCCCCTCCCCAACACCACCCTATCCATCTCCACCCCTCCCCCTGTCCGTCCTGTCACCCCAGCACTGACCTACCGCCCCTCCCGGCGCCTTCTCATAAACTCCGGCGCCCGTCCCGGATCCTCAGGATCCATAAAAGTCACCAGCACCTGACTCAGCTCCTTGAAATCCACCGGCTTAGTCAAATAACTATTAAACCCCGCTTCAACGCACTTCTGATACACATCGCCCAGCACATTCGCCGATAGCGCGATAATGGGCATGTGCTGGTACCGGTTCTTCTTTTCCCAGCGCCGGATTTCGCGGCAGGTCTGGTAGCCGTCTTTGTTGGGCATGTGGAGGTCGCACTGTGGACGGGGTAAGCAAGTGGAAGGGGAAGGAAGGGGAATGAGAAGGGAACCGGTAGGGAGAGGGGACGTACGAGCATAGTGTGGTAGTAGCCCGGGTTCTGCGAGAAGACCTTGTCCGTGCACTGCACGCCGTCCATGACCGTGTCGACTTCGATTGCGATTTTGCTGAAGAACTTCAGGATGACCATTTGGTTCACTTTGTTGTCTTCCACCAGCAAGACCCGTTTGCCGCGATTGCCGAGGCGATTCGTGAGCTCTTCAAAGACTTGCTTCTGGCTTAGCGCGACTTGCTGCGCGCTGTCTTGGTTGCGGTCGGTGCTCATCTCACGGCCTTTGTCTGGATCGAAGATGGCTGCAAAGCGGGAAGGCTTCAGTGGCTTGAAGATGAAGAGGAGGCGGCGATTGGTTTCGAGGGTCTTGAAGTCGTGTTGAGGCGCGCTGTCCACGATGCGTTTTCTTTGGGCAAGGTCAGTGATGATGACTATCATGGTGGAGGCGTAGGTCGGGGTGCTGAGGATTTGGTCGAGGAGTGCGACGATTTCGGACACGTCTTGCAAGACTGCGACGACGTGGCTAAAGATTACGGGGTCGTGGCCGCCAATCATGCGTTGGAAATCTAGGAGACTCTCGTGGGCAGTAATCTGATGGGGGACGTTGCTAGGGAGTGTCTTGTCGATGTGTTGGATGGTGGCTTCGCGGCTGTACTTCAGTGGCGAAAGCACCAGTATGGAGTACATCATCGGCGACATTGCACCACTCGGGGTGTTACCGCCAGGCTGCAGTCTCAATGCTCTTGATGTGGCATCTGAGCTCGTGGACGATGACTCAACCCGCGTCAGGTTGCCATCCGAGCCTGGCAAGGTGAGCTTCATGGTCGAGCCACCCTGCAGTGCCCGATCAGGGTCATACGATGACGCTGACGACCGCTCCGAGTGAAGACTACTCGTCCGGACGGCAGATTGCATGGACAGACCAGAGCTGGCGGACGACGCGGAGGGCGAAAGTCTTGTAATGTCTGGAGAGTAAGGCGCTGGCGAACCAGTGTGCTCTGCGAGAAACTTGGGAGACGGCTTCGGCTGCTGCTCCAGCACCCCTAGCGCCGCTTGCATCTGAGACAACCGCCTCATGGGTCCTTCAGAGGAAGGTGAAGGTGTTGCTCCAGGAGTAGCGAGCAGATGCGTGGGCAGTGGCAGTATCGGGATCGTAGTGCCACTCATACTGCCCACAGGCGTGGGAGGCTGATCTGTATCCGTGGGTAGCGATGTCTTGACGAAGAATGCGAACGTCGATCCCTTGCCAGGCGAACCTCGTGCGCTCATGTCGCCACCATGTAGCTGCGCAAGCTGTTGCGAGATCACAAGTCCAAGTCCTGTCCCGCCATGTTGGCGAGTACTACTGCCATCAATCTGGGAAAAGCGCTTGAACAAAGCTTCGGCTTCCCTATCGTTGAAGCCACGTCCAGTATCGACCACCTCGAATTTGATAAACATCTCGCCTTTCGTGAGCTCGCCATGTTGGTCCTCTTGCACGCTACACCTGACGAAGACTTCGCCTTCCTGCGTGAACTTGATCGCGTTGCCAATAACGTTGAGTAGGATCTGGCGTAGGCGGAAGCGGTCGGCCTTGACTTGCATGGGTACGTCTTCCTCGACAACATAGTTCAGCTCGAGACCCTTGTCGATTGCCATCGTCGACGTCAGATCGTTGACTTCTTCGATGAGTGCGCGCACATGCATCCAGTCGATGTTCAACTGTATCATGCCCGCTTCGGCTTTGGACAAGTCCAGGATATCATTAATGAGCCCACGTAGTCCCTCGGTACTAGCGCGGATGATGTTGACATGCTCCATCTGCTCTGCTGTGAGATTACTGTCGATCAAGAAGTTCACCATGCCAGTGATGCAATTCAGCGGAGTGCGGATTTCATGCGACATATTGCTGAGGAAGTGCGACTTCTCGTCCATAGTCTCCTTGAGATCACGTTCCAGAGTCTTGTGGTCGTTGATGTCGGTACACGTCCCGTACCATGTCTCATCGTCACTCCCAGCTTGTGCCAATGGCTCAGCCAACAGTATGCGTACGAGATGCCACCGATATTCCCCGTCTTTGGACTTCAGGCGCACTTCAGTCGCGTACGATGGACGACCATCAGCATCGCGCGACACCTTCAATATACCAGTGGTTGCGAGTTCTGATAGCTTTCTCTGCGGCATGGTCTGAGCAGGCGACAAAATCTCCCCCGCTGCCTTCTCGGTATCAGAAGACCCACTAGACGACTGGACTGACATCGATGTCGTCCGCCGGGGTTCTGGCGGCATCGAAGTAGGCACATTCGTTGGCTGTCCCGTCCCGTCATCGAACGTCGGCAGTCTACACTTAGCCAGATCCTCGGGGTGGACATAGTCCATGAAGCCAACACCCAGCGCCTGCGCCTCTTTCTGACCTGAGTAGTACATCCATTGCGAATTGCAAAAAGTGACGCCCTTGGCTCTGTTGACCGCAAACACAATCTGAGGGCTTGAATTTGCCAGTGTGCGATACTTCGCCTCACTTGCCACAGTCTCTTGCTGCTTGGCAAGATTTGCTTCGGCGATGTGCTGCTCGTGGAAGTCCATATTGGTCCCGATCCAGTGGACGATGTTTTGCCGCTTGTCCTTGAGAGGCGCAGCTCGAACGTAGAACCAGCGATAGCTGCCATCGAAGCGTTGCAAGCGGAGCTTCTGTTGCAGCTGCTGTCCGGTGCGCAAAGACTGCTTCCATGTGTCCATGTATACTTGGCGATCATCGGCATGTATCGCCTGCCACGGCTCACTGAGGACTTGGCGCGAGTCTTGTCCTCGATAGATCAGGAATTTCGAATTGACCCAGGTGAGTTTGCCCGACTCAGGCTCTGCAGTGAAGACTTGCACTGGCAAAGAGTCTATGATCGTCCGCAGAAGACGCTCTGATGGTGGTGGCATCGCTTCTGCTGACGATGTGGTGCTTGTACTGCCTCCCGTTGTAGACGCCTGAGTGTCCCCGGATGCAAGAGCGGACAGTGCGCCGAACGAAGACTGGAAGTCAGCGCCGTAGGAGTGGAGGTACTTGTGCTGCTTCCCGGCGTCTTCCGTCACTTGAGGCAGTGATTGCCGCCCTGCAGCTTTCTTCGAAGGAAGCCGAAGCCCAGTCTGGTCCATCGCGAATTTGTCCCTTTCGTTCGGCCGTATTGGTAGTCTGCCATCCTTGGTCTGACTCGCTCGCAGATGTTTATCTGACCGTGCCTGATCGTCCCCAGATTGCGGCTTCCGCTCCTGACTTTGCCGTCTTCGACCTTGTTGCTTCGCGGGTGTCGACTGCGCAGAATCACTGCTCTGTGTGCTAATCATTTTCTTGGCATCGAAATAATTGTCAACTACTTCTGAGCCGGTGTGCGCCGGTGTGCCAGTCACAGATCTGCTCGTCGACCATCCGTGTGAAGCAGGATCCCATCCAGGCGTGCCGACAATCGAGCTACTGGGACTGTACCTTGACCGTCCGGAATAGTCCGATGGACTAGTCATACTACCCTCGACGTCCATGCGAGGGTCTTCGAGATCCTGATTGAGCACTCTGCTGATCCCACGAGCGTCGATCGACATCGGCAGAGAGCTGACTTGGCGACCAGAGACCGATCTGCGATGACGAAGCATCATGTTCTGAGGGTATACAGAGGCGAACTGTTGCGCGACAGAGAGCGAAGTGGCCAGGTGAGGGCCAAGGAGTGTCAGTGACTGGGTCAAGTTGACCGGATATGGCACATGTGTCGTTAAAATCGAAAGTATCGCAATCGGTGCCTTCCGATCAGGATCATCACTACGTCGATCTCGGCTCTCCGACGAAAGATGAAGCGAACGCAACGATTGCGAGAGCATCGGGTGAATCAGAGGAATGTGTATTACAGTACTCGCTTTATCGATTCCGATAGCCTCCACCTGTGCGAATGACGAGTAGTCCCTGGGTGTTGTGGTTGTAGGATTGAATGAGTCTTTAACTTGCTGCTCTTGACTTGCGAAGAACGGATTCTCGCCTTCATCGGACTGCACTGCAGGCGAAGGCGCAGGAGACTGCGCCCAAGGAGATGATGGATACTGCTCATACTCTTCGTAGCCGCGTCTTAATTCAGGACCATTATCTGATGCAAATACTTGGCGATAGTTCCCGAACGTTTGTCCCAACCTTGATGACCCTCGACCTGTATGTGGGGACTGCTCGTTACTTGTGTCACTGGTAGCAGTAGTAGCGCGTTGACTCGACTCGTCAGATGAAGCCTTGTCGGATACATAGTCGCGTGTCACAGTGACCACCCTGCCACGCTCGAGCATACGGTTGACGCCGGCAGACTCCAGTAGGGGATGTGCTTCATGATCAAGCGCTTTCAGAACAGGAAAAACGTCGATGAAGGGTCCAGCATCGTGACCACCGGCGACACTGCTGAATTCGGGGTCCGTGAGCGAGTTATGCCGCACGCCGTATGAAGACGGGAAGCGTCGAACGGGAAACCGACTAGGTCCGACAGCGGTTGGCAGGCCTGATGCGTGTGTGACTGTGCGCTGTGGTCCGGCAGGCCTCGCGTTCTGTTTGCTTGGCGGCTCTGCTAGCTGCTCCCTGACATCACGCGAGTGGCCTGCATAGGAGTGCCTGGCCTCTAACCTGGGTCGCAGCCGCTCTGGGTGCAGCTTCTGAGGTTTCAGGTCGTCTACTACCTCCGTAGAAGGCTCCCTGAACGTGAAGCTCGGACGGAGCGACTGCGGTGCGCGAGCCGGCTCGGCAGAAGACTGCACGAACTCCTCCGGGCCATCCATACTGAACGTTGCTTTCTGACCCCATGGCACGTTTTCGATGTCTGTGGGATCAGCGGGCATGGAGAGCGTTACTCTCTCGGCCTTGAAATCCTGGTGCATGATCTGCGTGACTGCGGTCCACCAAGTCTCAAAGCCAGGCTCAGCGTTCAATTGCAGGACGAGCTCGTACAAATTCGGTGACGGAAACCGCGAGTCTGCAGGAGCTAAGCCGCCCATGTTGGGCGGCAGAAATACTTCCGTATTTGCAGCTGGCGTATTATGGCCAGAAAAAGTGCCTGTGCTTTGTTTGCCAGGCGTCTCCTGTAGCCCGCTCGATAACCCCATCACTGTAGGTGACAGAGCAGTGAATGGCTGATGGAATGCTCCTGGCCAGCCACGGGGAGTTCCTGGCACGTAAGGGAAGGGATAGGACGGCGTCCTCATTGGCAGACCGGGATCTGCAGGAGTGGCAGGCGCGCTGGCTCGGATTGTCCTTCCTGATCCTGTTGATTCAGTAGACAGGGTCGAGGCAGAAGGTAATGCCGAAACGAGCGCGGCGCCTGCAGGCTTAGGCGAATCAGACTCCTCTTCTATGATTGGAGAGGGCTGTTTCTTGCCATAACTCGTGCGGCTGCGTTGCTGGAACACTATCTTCGCGTTCGCAGCTGCGCGTATCTTCGCGAACGCTTCCTCATCCGGGCTTGCAATGGCGGCTCCATCGCGAGTTGTCCCCGCTACGTGGGATTTGCTTGCGGCAGCAGGATCCTGTGCAGAGACAGCGTCTTCGTAGCGCTCCTCCTCGCTTTCATCTTGTTCCCCAGGCGATATCTTTGACAGTCGAGCCGGCGCCCTGACAAGATGCGGTCGCGACGTCCCCAGAGCAGTCCCCTGGACCGCTGATTGTATTGGCCTCTGCGCCGCGCTGGGCTCTTCCAGGTCAGACTCCTCGTCACTTGTATCCTGTTGCGAGGTGGTCGAGCTCATCCTGCCACCCGCGAGCCACCCTGGGTCGTGCACCAGAGACGGTGCAGGCTATATCGACAGGGAGACGACTCTCGATAAGGTATGGCTTCATTGACGATTCCCCAGATGAACAAACTCAAATCTCAAGAGGTGCCAGCGCAGTGCTGCGCGTGAGATGGCTCGGCATGCGGCTACGTCATTTTCACGATGCTTGAGTTTCGGCAAGCCCCTGCCGGACGAGGCAATCCTTGTCAATCTCTCTGCGACGTGGCTACATGCCTGTCGCAGAAATGATGGACACCAACTTGCAAACCGACTTGTACTTGACCGACATGAACAAAACCACCGTAGATACAATGGAAAGCGCCTATCAATATCGTCAACCTATCATATTCCGGAGCCCCTACCGCGTAGCACGAGGCGCCTCCCTTGATCCCTGCCGCGCCTTGCTTGAGTAATCGCGCGCCAAGATCGCAACCCTGGCAAGACGAACCAACCACGCCTAGTTAGGACGCTGCATGGCAATGCCGTGTGCCTTCTTGTTCGCCTCCAGCACGTTGTCAAGACTGCGCGTAGGGCATGCAACCGGATTGAAAACAGAAGTGCCCGCCACCACCTAGGGTAGCGCCATGTTCCTTTCCAAGGACTTTGGACGCGCTCCGGTACTGTCGTGCGCAAGTGGGGCCATCAGCAAGACCTTGCAGTGTGAAGTTGAGATCGACATGGCGCTATCTATTGGGAACTGAGCACGTTTGGCCAACGCGGCCAACACATATGCAATCCTCGCAGAACCCTTGAGAGTCTAGATGCGCAGCAAGGACACCAGCAGACAATCCGGCTTGTCTCACCTTCAGTGAGCGAGTTCTACACCTACAGTAATAGTTACGGCTACGCTCATGCTTCTAGTAGCACCGGACTGTTCCGATGTTCCTAGAGCGGCGGTAAGCTAGAGACATTGCACCTCACGCGCAGAAACAATTTGACTGCATGCGTGGTTTGGGCTTTTTTCTAACTGGCGCTTGTCAGCCTCACTTCACGGAGCGGTAGTTCTCTCCACCATCAGCAAGTGTTCTTCAGCAACGTGCTCGCACAGGCTCAGCTACAGTACCATGTACTCCGCGAAGATCCTGACCACGCCGCCACCTTGTTGACGAAGTGGAGGAGCTCTTCCAGCAATTGCTCAGTCGCGTACGATGCTGAAGGACCATACCACTCGTGAGACCACATCAGATCGAGCAGGTCATTGTATATCCGACGCGCTTGCTCCACATCGTATGGTTTCACTCCGTAAAGCATGTGAGGGCGATGCGCTCGCAGCTCGTCATTTAATGCCCAGGACTGAAGCAAGCCGGGTGAAGCGGACTCGTCGGCGCCGCGAAGAGTGCGGCACGTCTCGCACGAAACCACAAAATCTCCCGCTGTCAGGATCTGCCACACGTCCTCTATGACATCGAACGTCCGCGAAGCGATACTAACGCGCCCATTACAAAAGGGCCGACGTGTGGGCGCGTTAG
>JAVRRP010001130.1:0-11230 GCA_036872775.1 Oleoguttula sp. CCFEE 5521 | reverse complement strand
GGACGGGGCGGTGGAGGGAATGTGCACAAGGATAAGTATGGGGGGCATACACATGCGCAGAAGGAGCATGCGAGTGGGGAGAAGAAGGAGGGGTTGCTTGAGAAGGTCAAGGAGAAGTTAGGTGGTGGGAAGCATCATGAGGAGGGCAGTGAGACGAAGCATTAGGTAAGGATTGGGGTGTGAGAGAGCAAGTACCTCCGTAGACGCTGGGGATATGTGATTGCGGATGATTTGGGAGATACCCGTTGATGTTAGGATGGTATATAGATGGTGCAATTCTTGGGATGACGATGTCGAGAACGATTCTGCACGCGCTTTCAGATGAACGATCGCCTGGTCTTGCCGTAGGTACAATATTTACGTGATCACAAGCTCCGCGTGATGTAGCTCGAGTGACCAGTCCAACGTACCTTCCTTTCGCATCACCCTTTCTACGTTACTCTGTTCGATACAAGATCACTAACGTGGATCCCGAAGGAGACATTACAACACGATCGCCGTAGTATGACTCTGTCGGTAAGTGATCTGTTGCATACTAAAGACACCATTGAGTCACCGCACGCCATTTTCTCTATTTCTTCGCCAAAGGATCTTCCTCAAATCCTCTGTAATTTCATCATGGAGTCCTCTATCAAGACTCACCAGCTTCAAGGCTCTCCGAGTGATAGTGCGATAGTGCAGAGCGTCTTACAGCACCTTCGCAATCCGAGATACTTTCGCACAGCGTTGCCACTCTACCGGAGGCTACAATTTGGGCGCTTCCTAGATGGTAGCCATCTGCTCACGAATCGGGAGCTTGAGAATGACGAATCGATCAGCGCAGACGACACGGCAGATCCGTGGCTGTACGCTTTTGTCGATCGCAGCTGCAGACCCGAGACCGAAGTATGGCTTTTCGGAAGCTGGGAAATATCCTCCATGGCAACGGACAGCGTCCACGTCAACGGAACCTCTGAATCTAGAGACGCCCACAACGAAAAGGCCATACTAGCACTCCTACAAAACCTCCTCCTCGCATTCAAGGCTCTCGGCGTCCCGCCCTCGATTCACGAAGCTCCTGCAGACGCCCCAGACTCCACGGACAACGCAGTTGACTCAGCCGGTCTCTCAAAAGCAGACTACGCCGCCCACGCGAGTAACCCGAACGTCATGCTCTGGGGGTCAATCCACGCCCGCACAATCCCTTACCTGAAGACTCTCGACGTCCTCTCCGGAGAATCCTCGACGACAGTAGTACCGAACCATATGTTCATTTTCGACGTCCCATCCATGTCCATCCCCCTCGACCTTCCGCCGAGCGTCCGCTGGGGGAGGCTGAGCAAGGAACACTTCGCCCTCGTCCGTTCCCGAACCCAAATCCCCCGACGAGACCGCACACTCGCCGCGCTGCCAAATCTCGGCCTCTTTCCCACCTCCGGCACAGTCCTCGAACAAGCCAGCCCCATAGCCTGGGCCTTCGTCGGCTTAGACGCCAGTCTCACAACCTTACACGTCGAGCCCGCGCACCGACGCATAGGACTAGCGCAGAAATTGACAACGAAGCTGTTCAGGGAGGAGATGGACTTATTCTTCGCAGATGGGATGGAGAAGTTGGCTCAGGGGTATGTGATCGTCGGGAATGAGGCGAGTAAGGGGATGTGTGAGAGTCTGGGAGGAAAGGCGGAGTGGACGGTCTACTGGGTGAGGGTGGATCTGGGAAAGGTGTAGTGTCGCAGAGATGCATAGATACAGACGGGCATACACAGAGATAGATCAAGTCCTCAGAGCAACGAGTCCGAGGCTATGAGGACGAGTCCTGATTGGCTACAGGCCGGAACTTGCAGCACGATTCCGAATCTTAGCGAGATCACGTCTTTACAAGTGGCAAGCGGTGGCAAAAGGCGGATTCGGGCAGACGAAGGACCAGATAGCCGTAGCAGCTCGAGATTATGAGGGAGTCTCAATGTGGACAGCTGACGTGACATGCGGTATTTAACTGTAAGATGACGGGTCAGCTGAGCGCCCAGACAAGTGAAGGTATTGCATAAGATATCGAGGTCGATGTCAGAAAGAAATGAATTAAAGTTGTTGTTGCGTGTTTGTCCTCCTGGACTTGAGTCCGATGAGAGTTAAAATGTATTCATCACGTGAAGTGGTTGAGAGAAGTTGCGGGAGTTGATCGTACCTTGTCTCGGACTTTCCATATAGTCTCTTGTGGTCAGTCTTGCTTGGCTGCGAGTGCGACTGTGTCAGCTACTGCGATCCTGAGAGACAGATGCCTCGGCGGGAACGGCCGTGTCGTCGTGCCTCTCCGCTGGGCTAGTATTGGGATCACTGCTGTTGTGGCTAAGCGCATATCAGCGGAACGATGGTGTGAGCTGTTGGTGAGAGAATCGTGTTGATGGAGCTACCGACGGCATAAGTAGATCAGGCTGTGTTTGCTTCCATCATCACTTCGCTCATCATCTCTTTTCTCCTGCTTAGTCGAAGAGACCGAAGCCCATATCCTCGTCTTCCTCCTCAGACTCCTCCTTCTTCTCCTCAGCCTTGGTCTCCTCAGCAGCCGCAGGCGCAGCTTCGGAGGCAGCGGGTGCGGCCGAAGCGTAGGCATCTGGGTTCTTGATGCGGTCCTTGAGCTCGTGGATAGCCTCCCACTCGTACTCGGTCTCGACAGCGACAGCGATGGCCTTCTTGTAGGTACCGATAAGGCTGTGCATGACTGATGGCAGGGTAGGGTAGTTGGCGGCGAGGGAGATGGTGGTGATCGTAGCAATGGCCTGGGAGAAGGCCTTGAGCAGCTGCGACTCCTCGATGTCAAGCACGCTAGCATCGAAAGTCTGGCCGTTGTCGTAGATCTGGGCAATGCTCATACCGTAGGTGAACGGGGAGATGTTGAGCATGTTGAGCAGGGTAGCCTCGGAGGGTCCGACCTTGTTGCCAGCCTCAACGATCTTCAAGTCGGCCGTGATTTCGATGGTACCACGAGCGATCTTGGTGGGCACACCGAGGGCCTGGAAGAAAGAGGTCTTGCCGGGCTCCATGCCAGTGTTGCCGGCGGGGATGAAGACATCACCCGGGGCGACGGCACCAGCGCGAGCGGGAGCAGCAACACGGTTGGCGAGGATCTTCGTGCGGGCCTCCTTGAGGTCGCCGTTGGTGAAGATGAAGCCTACGTTGCCCTTGATGAACGGGAGCAGACGCTCGTACTCGGGGCTATCGGAGATGAAGGTCTTGAGCGCACGGCGGACCTGACTGCATGTTAACCTACCCGCCTTGCTGAACGACTGCCAAGGCTGTGCGCATCTCTTACCATGGTGTTCTTGCCCATCAGCACGACGCCCTCGCCGCGGAGCGACTGGCGGATCTCGTGCATCTGCTGCGAGGCGACATTGTCGACGCCGACGATGAAGATGGACTTGTACTCCTCGAGCAGGCCCTTGAGCTTGTCGAAGTAGCCGGCTTTGTTCGCGGTTCTGCCCCCCATAATGCCGTTTGGTCACTATAGGATTTTTGAGGTCTTATGAACAATTGTGATTGCGTTGTGGAGGTGGGGGGGTGCGGGTGGTTTGTATGCGTGTAGTGTCGTCGGCTGGAATTGGCGTGCGGTCTGGTCGAATTCGAAGAGTCGAAGTCTTGGCACCGGGAGCTTCCCGAGACTGGAAAGACACAGTATGAACCTCGACATTTGCATCCAATCCGCCGCCAGCCATATACACATATTCCAAGTAGTCGAGTCTGAGTCGTAATAAGGCTGAGAGGCACACTCGTCACCTTCAGCGCCTGGCTGGTAAGACTGACTCACGGAAGCTGCCATTCCGGCATCAGCTGTAGGCAATTGGCCTCTGCATCGATTCATTGGGGCTCCGTTGGATCGCATCTACGTACCCGCTCGCCACAGTCTCAACCGTCAGTATGCAAGAAGACGTGGTCACTCAGGTCATACATCACCCGTTTCAATGCATCGCGAGTCTCGAGCAGGGTGATGGACAGTTCCTGCTTGCAGCATGTGGTGTAGAGCTGCTCGCATACTCGCTCGCAGGTCGGAAAGTCGCCTCGAAGTGGCGTTCGGGGATCACTGTAAGTAGCCAGCCTTAATCGAGCGAGCATCTAAGCGTCACGCTGATATGCAGTCAGTGAACCCATATTGATGGCTCGTACAGGATCAAATCGCCGAAACTATCAACGGCCATGCCAATGGCTCCGAGGAGCGACCTGCGAAGAAGCAGAAGACTGATAACAAGAAGGCTCCGCCAGCGAGCAGGATCATCAGCATGCGTGTGTCCTGTGATCAAAGTCATGTCATTGTAGTGACGGAAGACAAGGTGATCCATGTGCTAAATATCACTGGTGATGGCCATCTCACCGAGCTTAGTCGACGAGCCATGCCGAAGCGTCCGTGTGCTGTGCGGGTCATGCCCGACCCATCGACTATACTGATCGGAGACAAGTTTGGCGATGTATATTCTCTACCGCTTCTTGTATCAGAGTCTAAGGACCAGTCAGCGCAAGCAGAGGCTCAAGATGCAGAGCGCACAGCAGAGCCCGCTCTCTTCAAGCCATCCGCGACGCCTTTGACAGTCCACACAAAGCGGAATCTACGCGCCCTCGAGTCACAGAAGAAGCAGAAGATTGTCACGCCGCGCAAGGAGCCTCTAGCATTTGACCACAGGCTACTACTCGGTCATGTGTCGATGTTGACCGACATGGTCCATGCAGCACGGGAAGTCGATGGCAAGACCAGGCGCTACATCCTTACCGCCGACCGGGACGAACACATCCGCGTCTCAAGAGGTCCTCCGCAATCACACGTCATCGAAGGCTACTGCCTCGCGCACACTGACTTTGTCAGTAAAATCTGCCTCATTCCTGGAACGGAGCTACTTGTCAGTGGGGGCGGCAATGACTGGGTCGGCGTTTGGGACTGGCCGCGTTGTGAGCTACGGGCGAAGCTCGACCTACGGAAAGCAATCTCACATCTACTCCCAAGTAACGACGATAAGCTCGCCGTCTCCGGCATCTGGGCCGTGCCAGTATCTCACCAGGTCGATCGATGGGCTTTATGCGTAGCCTGCGAGAAGCTTCCAGCACTAATCTTCATCGACTGCTCAGCACTCGGGGATGATGCGCCTGCAGACGCTTCTGTCACCGCTTACAAGACGGACGCTCCAGTGCTCGATGTCGCCTACTACGGTGGGCATGCCGGATATATCCTGATCGCACATGATGATCGGCGACTCGATGGACGTCGCGTGCGTGGTGTACGGGTCAACGCAAAGGGTGACGAAAATGAGACTAGATCGACGCTCGACATTAGCGAGGCCACTGCGCTCGATGAGCCTTTCATGCACCTCAGCGCCTCCACTCTAGCCCTTGAAGAGAATGCGACCCTCGACAGCTTCCTGTACACCACAGCGAATCTTCGCAAGCGCGGAGGATGGGATGAGGACAACGAGGCATGAGCAAACACGTATCGCAAGACTATATGTTCACAGTCACGGCTGCTTCACTGCTCAACGCTGCGCCAGCCTCCGCTCCTTGCTTCCACGACATCTCCTCCCTCATCCTTCCGAAACACCTCCGATACGCCTCATGGATCTCAGGCACCTCGACATCAATACCCATGCCCTGGTACTCCTTCACTAACGCCATCAGCTTAGTGCAGTCCAGCTCGCAGTTACTTCGGTCAGCCTTGATGACCTTCGCCTGCTTCTCAAGAGTAAAGTTCTTCCAGCTATACCCCGGATCAACGATCTGCTGGTACAGCGACAACACCTCGTTATGACTGATCGCGCCTGGGTTGGTGAAGTTATACACGCCCACTTCCTCTTGCTCGCTCATCGCTACAGCCACCGGCAAGAGGTCGTGCAGGATGGAGTTCGAGTTCGGGATGTTGACGACGTGCTCGTACTTCGTGATCTTCGTCACGAAGGAGCGAGGATGCAAGTCATCGCTTATGGGCATGCGGACACGCAGGATCAGGACGTTGGGGTAGGTATGTCGCACTACTTCTTCAACGTGGGCTTTGGTGCGGGAGTAGAAGCTGCCGTTGAAGTTTGCTGGGTCGTCTTCGGTGAAGGGACGGCTGAGGAGCTGGGTGCGGTCGGGAGTGTAAGTTGAAGTGTAGATGCCTGCCATCATATTGTTAGCGCTGCTGAGCACATCGCAGATCACCAAGAGGAAGACCACTCACACCCTGTAGACATAACACTCAGATGCACCCCTCTTTTCCAGCACAAATGCGCCAACATCAACAGACCGGTAACATTACACATCACAGTCTCCTGCTTCCGTACCTCACACTGATCGACATTCGGCCTGCCCGTGAACCCTGCGCAACAAATCACACGGGTGGGATTGAAGTTATCGCAGACGGCTTCCATGGCTGTGCGGTCCTCCATGCGGACTGTAGTGGAAAGTACATTCTTGTGCGAGGCGGTCAGAAGGGCGTGCAGGTGAGAAGCGATCCAGCCGCGGCCGCCGATGAGGAGGAAGCGGTCTGGGGTGGAGGAGGGAGGCATAAATGTTGATCACTTTGAAGAGTATGACTCTGTTCTGGGTATCTTCGTCGGCTTCATGTGATCAGACAGGAGGAAGGGATCTGCACCGACACTACACGGAGAGATTACCATCGTCTTGGCATGTATGTAAGGGGACAGAGAAATATTCGCCTGGCATATACCAACATGCCAGCTCATGCAAGGACTTTGCTCGCGCGTCACTTTCGCGCTTCCCGCTGCGTGATCACCGAGTACCTAGTAGTCGTTCAGTCAGCATTCCCAGAACCATTGAGCGAGGTCGACTCACGCAATGATGCCCCCAATCGCCATCACGATGCCAATGAGGCTCCCATCCTTCAGTGGCTTCCGACTCCAGATCCAGCCAAGCACGACGATCGTGCATGTCTTGAAGTGGCCGACCACCGTGCTTGCCACCGGCCCACCTTCATTGATGATGAAGAACTGGGAGAGGTTGATGAGGACCGCTAGTATGCAGCTCTAATCCATGATCAGTACTTGGCCAGCCTGGAGGATCCTGGCCGTACTCACAAGCGCCACGAGCAGCCAAGTCCAAACATCCAATCCCTTCCAAGCCGTCACATCATCCGAGAAGGGAATGATGTAAAGCATGATCAGCACACTCACCGGTGTCTGATTGAGCAAAAGCTGCTGACTCGTACAATCAAGCAATTTGTGGTATCTTCCGATCCAGACGGTGTAAACCCCGCTCGCCATTAGTGCGGTGAAAGCGAACACAACGCCCAGCGGCGTAGTGCCTGTATCCGAAGCAGTCTTCTTCGAGTCAGTGTCGAAGTAACCCACTACCGCGATCCCAGCGCAAACCGGTACCAGCATGAGCGCCGCCTGTAATGGTATCGTAGCGCCAGAAGTGAGGTAGTTGATGAACGCCACGAACGGCGTTCCCAACGCTCGCACAATCTGATAGAATTGAATGCTGCAGTACGCGAGCGAAGCGTTGGTAAAGACTACGCTGCAGATGAAGGCGATTGCTAGCGGGATGATCTTGAGCACCGGTACTCGCTTGGCTTGGAAGAAGTTCAGCCGTGGGCGCGAGACGACGTAGAGGAAGAGGGCCGTGGCTGCGAAATGTGAGGCGGCGAAGGCAACTTGCACGTGCCGGAGCGCGGCGTGTTGGAAGATGTGTTTGCTGACGAAGACCTCGGTGTGCTGTCAGTCGAGGACTGTTGTGACAGCACCAGTGATGCTTACTATCGAGACGGTCGCTACCACATTGAGCCCACTAGCTGCCCAGAACGTGTTGCTGAAGCCCTCGGCCTTCTTTGGCAACGGTTGTAATTGTGCTTCCTCGTCTTCGTGTTGTCGGAGCAAGGTCTTTCCCTCGTTGTCATCGTCATCACTGTCGTAGGCCTTGGGATTCATCGATAGTGTAGCGGATTCGATCGCCTGGTAATTCAATATTCGAGACTGAGCTGTGACATTGCTCAAGTGCGCGCGTATCCAAGCATTCCACGCACCTGACGCAAGATCCAGGAGCTCATGCAAGGACATGTAGATTGGTGACAATTTCGTACGGTCCTTCAGCGAACCTCCACCCACCACCTTCACCGACCTCACCATGGCCGATAGCGCAGCTTGGGATCAGTCAGGTAAGCACAGTCGGATCCTGAGTTGTAGACGGAAGATCGTTGATACCGTGCATTGCAGTCCGAACAAGTCTCGACTCCCGCTTCCTGAGGTTCCGCGATGAAGGCATCTGGCATTCAGCTCCACTTCTGACTGGTCAAACGTGCTTCGAGCCTCTGCCAGACGTCCGAAACATCCTCGTCACCGGCGGAGAAGGCTTCATCGGTTCCTGGCTGGTCCGCCATCTGACTGTCAAGTACCCAAATGCATACAACGTCGTCTCCTTCGACAAGCTCGACTACTGCAGCTCGCTGAACAATGCTCGCATGCTCGAGAACAAAGCGAACTTCGACTTCTTCCACGGCGACGTGACGCAGCCGAGCGATGTGCTGAGGTGCTTGAAGAAGCACAATATCGATACTGTGTTCCACTTAGCTGCGCACACGCATGTCGACTTGAGCTTCGGCAATTCGTACAACTTCACCAAGAACAATGTGCTCGGTACACATGTCTTACTGGAGTCAATCAAGGAATACGGAAAGGTCAAGAGATTCTACCATATCTCTACAGATGAAGTACGTCTTTTTCAAAAGAGCTTGATGAGCTGATGAAGGATTGAGGTGGTTATTTACCTACTTCTTAGGTGTATGGAGAAGCTTTGGCAGCCGACCTCGCAGAGTCGAGCACACTTGACCCATCGAATCCGTACTCGGCCAGCAAGGCCGCAGCGGAGATGATCGTGAAGGGCTATGTGAAAAGTCACAAGCTACCAGCAGTGGTCATTCGACTAAACAACGTGATGGGACCGCATCAGGTACGGGGGAAGACCAGCTCCGAGACATTGCGTTGTTGCTGATGAATGATTAGTACCCGGAGAAAGTGATTCCCAAGTTCATCAATCTGCTGCGCCGACAGCTGCCACTGCTGTTACATGGAGATGGGCAGCACACCCGCCGATATCTTTACGCTGGAGATGCTGCAGAGGCTTTCGATACGATCCTCCACAAAGGCGAGATCGGGCAGATCTACAATGTCGACTCCAGAGACGAGATCTCCAACATTGGGCTCGCAGAGAAGCTGCTGGACCTCTTCGGCCTGAAAGACAAGAATGTGTGGATCCAGCACACACACGACAGAAAGTTCAATGATCGCAGATACGCTGTTGACGGGAGCAAGCTACGGCAGCTTGGCTGGGAGCAGCGGACCAAATTTGAGGATGCTCTCGCAGCGACTGTCGAGTGGTACGGGAAGTTTGAGAACTGGTTCGGCGATATCGAGGAAGTTCTGACAGCTAATCCGGTCGTGAAAGGGGACCACGTGGAGCCCGAGTGCGATATTGCTCCTGCGGGTAACCTGTGCAACGATGTCGAAGCCATCGTGGGTGCGACGAATGGCGGAACCGTACATACGAAAGAGGACATCGCTGTACCCAACGGGTCCCACAGTAATGGGGCGAAGCCATGTGTCAGGGCGCAATCGGGTGCGAAGAAGCGGAAGGCAGATGTTATGATCGAGGCCTAGATGAATGGAACCACATCGTTGCGAGCAGGCTCACGCATTGTTGTAGGACAGCCGTGGACAGCGATGAAGATTGTCCCAAGAGCCAGCAACCCGGGTTCAGCACGTGCTTCTCCTTGTGCACGCTCGTGGATGGCTCCACTTGAAATACCTGTGTGGTTTATCGATCACTGATGGGATCGACATGTGATGAAACACGGAGAAGCTGCTTGCCGTGCGTGTGATCGTCAGCAGTCGCGTGTCTCAAGTCGAAGCTTGTCCCTTCTATTGTCCTCATTTGGATGACGGCCCTATAGTGCAACTGGTCTTGCCGCGCTACCCCGAGGACATCTGCCTCAAGGCGCTGACGCTCTAGTGTCGTAGCAAGACCTCCTCCGCTCCGAGGTGACAGCAACGAGTAATCACGCCAATGTTGTAATCTTCGCGAGCCCATTTGACTTATTAGTGCCCAGTTGCCGCAAGCTACTCCACAAGCAGCTGTGACGCAAACCCAAAAGGTTCTGAAACTCGTTTTTCCGGAGGAGTTGACATCCCCACGTTATTCCCAAGGAGTCGGTGCGAGCAGTGCACCGCCCCCCCGAGGTGGAGGGGCAGCCAATCCCATACTTTTCTTATAGAGTTCATTGCGAAACTGACCAATTTTGGCTTTGTGGGCTAATTCAAGCTTATCGTGATGACACCACAACACCTCCTTGGCAAGACGGAACCCGGCACCCAACTCTTCGCTTGGCTGAGAGATGGCGCGGGGTCGTAGAGCCACGATTCGAGAAGGAGGAACGTTGCTGCATGAGAAACAACCGGTGGCACGACCGCGCGGGTGTATCATCGGCTGACCGAAGCAACAGAACGGGTCCACGTAGGCGATGCTGCGGAGGTCCAACCTCGACATGCCAAGCGTAGGCTCGCGGTACTCCGTATGGCTTGTGTCTTTCTGGCGCAGCTTCACCAGCTATGCATGTAAACTCGCACCAGGGCTGTTTAGCGATCACGAATCGAGCTATATTCATCGATCGCGATCGAAGCACTGTGCTTGCAGCAAGCTATTCTTACCCATTCTGAAGATGGAGATGCGAGACATTGCGCTCTAGTGCCAACGGCGGCACCAGAGCTCGAGTGGGATGTCGACGAACTTTGCGCATACGGATGCACACCGCCTCTCATCATTGCTGTTATCGTGCGGTTGACGGCAACTGTGTCTGTGAAGCGTCCGTTATTGAGCGTGGTGATACGCCATTGTTGCCTTACGGCGCAGTCTGCTGGGCCATGCTGTACTGTAGCACATCCTTGCAGCTCCGCTTGGACCTGACCATCACTGAAGAGATAGCAGTTGCGCAAGCGTAGAGAGGGCGCACGAGCCTTGACAAGTCTGCTGAAACATGGCAAACCGCTCGTACGATGCCCACTGAGCAGCTCGCGCAATCATGTAGCACAAGGCATCGCGAATGGTGTGTTCGCAAGGGGCTTGGAGATGATTGCGACTTTGCCGAGGCGAATGAGCGCTCTTTCTTCTGTCCGGTTCCCGCAAGCCCGTCGACAATTGTGGACCCTGAGACTTGAGGTTCGCGAAGCAGGGACCATGCAGGGTAGCGCCTCCCCTGCAATGTGGCTGCTTCTCCATCAAGCCATGATGT
>JAVRRP010001129.1:0-11243 GCA_036872775.1 Oleoguttula sp. CCFEE 5521 | reverse complement strand
GGTCGAGGATCGCGGCGTGCGCGTCTTCCATGCTTATTCGCCAGCCTTGCATGCAGCTGACGCCGTACGCGACGCGGTCATCTTGGCCTTCGTCGGAATGCTGTGGAGGGGAGGGGGGGTTAGTGGAGGGATTTGGGGGGCGGTGGAGCTAGTGGTGGGTTTGGGGAGCTGGAGTTTGAATTGCCAGCGCGACGAGATGGTGGGAATGAGCATACCTTGTCCGTCACCGGCTCCGAGAGAGTCTGACCCATGCTGGGCTACGATATCTGCCGTTCAGGAGGTACGTATCGGTATATGCAATATGGACTCGGTGAGAGAACTCTGCGCGTGTAGTGGGGTGAGTCCTCGCTGTAGTCGGCCGAGGTGAGGTGTATCAAGTCGTACTGTGGTCCCAATGTAAATGTGTTCGTGGCGGCGGTGTGCAAGTGAGGCTCCAATGGGGATTCTAGGCGTCAGAGTGTTAGGTTGTAGGTGTTCACGTGCGAAGTGAAGGATCTGGTGTCGCGCTCTGTCTCAGTCAGGCAGACCTCAGCGTCGGAATAACGCCATGACGTACGTGCGATGTGGACTAGCGGCGCCCGCCCGCCACGCTGGGTAGAATGTGTGCTTCGAGGGGGATGATACATTAAAACTGTTAGACAATGGCAGAGCGTGTAACTTGACATGGAGAAAATGCTCATGTACAAAAGAAGATCAGCAGCTCACACTTCAAACGCCGTAGGGTATTTTGTCGTGGTTTGCATCGTCTTCTCTGGATACCAACTCCCACGGACTTGGTCTCCGTTCGGTAAGACAGTCTCATAAGCACATATCAGTATCTGCTCGCTGGCTCTCTCAACACTCATACTACCAGTGATCACGCGAAGTACACAGACGCCAGCCCCGTCACAGCGGTGCGGCAACGGCACCCAGAGAAAGTCTGCGGGGGCACAGAAAGCCGAACGAGATCCGTCTCATTGACCTAGCTGGTATCATAATGTCTACCTCAGCAGTCCGAAATGAAATGCAGATTGCGAACCCAGCAGTCCGCCGCTCAGCCCAGTCGTGACTCTCGACGTCCGAGATAGCGATCTCTACTCCTCCATCTCTGCCTCCGCATCTTCCTCAGTACCCACGCCGTCGTCCCTCGTCTCCAGACTCCGCTCGCGTTCAGCAACCTTCTTCACCCTCTCCGCCTCTTCTCTCTGCACCCTGAAAATCCGAAACTGCTCCTCCATTCCTTTCTTATCAGACTTCTCCGTAATCAATCCCTTCAGCCACTTATTCTCCATCTCCAACTGCTGGACCTTGCCTTCCAGCGACGAGACTTTATCGGTCATGTCTTTCGCTTGCTTCTCTAGGGCTTGCTCTCGTTGCTTCTTTTTCACGCGGAAGCGAGCGGAGGCAGCAGTGTTTCGTCGACGCTTGTCTTCTTCCGCGACGTTACGGGATTGTTCTTCCAGGTCTGCAATTAGGGCTGTGGAGGCTTTGCGCTTCGAGGCTGGCTGGGAGGCGTGGAAGGCTGCGAGGGTTGTGGGAGTTGGTGGGGAGAGGGCTGAAGGGGAGTTGACCATGGAGGGTGGGTAGGTCTGGAACTCGGAGAATTGGTAGCTGGGTGCTGCGACAGTCTTGTCAGTACAGGTCCGTGACGAGTCTGTGGAAGTGCAATGTCGCAACATACCAGCAACAGCCGCCCCATTTCCCGCAGCAGACGGCAGCGAAGGTGCAGACGCCGCAGCGCTGAAATCTCCCCCTGTCAAACCACTACCGAAAGTCGAGGCATCGAAGTCGAAGAACTCGGTATTGGTCAAGAAGTCTAGGCCATCGTTCCCGAGATCAAAATCGGCCTGCTGGGCAGCCATCTCCTGCTGCGAAGGGATGGTGTTCAAGTTCGCCAAATATTGCGACACGTTTGGCGCACGGCGCGTGCCGGCGAAGTTCGACATGCTCGAGATCTTGCTGTGAAGCCACGCAGGCTGAGTGCAAGCCCGCTACACGATGAATGATACTGTTGTCGAGTCCAGTGAGATCGAGTGTAATAGAGATGACGCTTTGAAAGCCGGGGTCGGATGACTTTGTTTGTCGGCTGTACGGTATGTGTGGCGGCTTCACAATGGCACCTTGAACAAAGACGTGCCTATGCCTTCACAGTCCTCCTCGTCGCAGTCAGTACATGCACTACTGATCAGTCAATGGGGGTGTGAGAAGCGGAGATAGAAGGCTTTGCAGCGCACAGATGACAAAGCCGTGCGTGCGTTCGTTGAAAGTGTGGTGGAGTGAGAGATGAGTGGGAGGAGACCCCCACTCCGGCCTCGGCGGCTTTTGTGCGGCAGGTGCTTGGCCGCGCCTTTCAGCCGGGGAATACACCACGGGAGAATTGCATTGCAGCAAACGCGTGGGGCGCTGACATTTGTGAATTAGTTATGTGCATGCGAGTGCATGATACTGAGGCATACGGCGTGGTGTCAGGCATCACCTTGTGCGGTTGTGCTACACTGGTACGCGTGATGTTGATTATGTCAGCTGGCTATACACGTCGAAGCAGCGTTGTCTTGCATCATGGACTCGAGAATACCGGTCAAGCATAGGCAAGCAGTGCGGGGACTCGTGTCAGGGAATCTCTGCTCGCGACTCGGCCCTTTGCTTGACGCTGGCCTAAATGCAGGTAGCACGCAATACCTGCTACATCCACCCTCACGCCATGGCCAACGCGTGCCAGCTCAGCAGCGTTGAGATCATTGTTAGTTGTAGTGTTGCACTCTCTTGCGACAGCCCGTGGGATTCTCTACTTGGATGCGCGTGATGGCATCGTAGTGTTCGAGATCAGACCGTAATGCGATCATATCGAATCTTGGCTATACTTACAGGCTGCGTTTGCACGCACAAGTGATCGTCGTAAATCTTCGCTACATTGACTGTGCACCGTGCAGTCCGCAATAGATGTCGTCTTTGTGGGGTCCTGTCGGTCAACGCTGTCTCGGAACAGGCTGAGATTTCGTTTGAAGGCAGTGTGCGAGCCCTTGCGGCGACCACGCAGGGTTGCAGCCTCTTTCGTGGGACTAGCACTGCGATCGCGCCGCATCCGGGGTGATTATCCAGTGCCAGAAGTCCGCGCCAGCAGCGTAGTGAGGATCGGGCGAAGCCGGCCAATCACTTGCCATGTGCTCTTCGTAAGTGCATGGTCTATGGTGACTAAGTCTTCACCCTCATGGGCATTGACCCGCCGATGCCGCAGGCGGTACTCTAAGTCGTTGGCCTCAGAAGCACGACCATGCACAACAGTACGCCCATGATTGCTCATACCCTGCGGTTCGCGGGCAGAGCTGGATATTGATGGCGGATCAACACAATTCTTCATGCGATGAGACAGCATCCACATCGCGATACAGACTCCAAGCGCAGAAAGCGTCGCAGTCTTGCATGCCAGCAACCGTGGTGTCCTCCCGTACAGCATCCACTTGTAAGTCGTGGGCAGACAGGCCACCTGTACTGCCTCGGGCCTTTCACGAACACCTTCATGATGATGAAACATATCGGAAACGCCAGCAAGGCCGTGATAGTGATGCCGACAATTGCAGTGGCAACTTCAGATCCGGGCCACAAGCCAGATCAGTGTACATCTAGTCCACAAGTCCATTTCTTGGTTGTCACGCAAGTCGTGATCATGACGGTCAGCGAGGCGTCTCAACCATCGTTGCGTGTCTTCGCAATCTGTCGTTGCCGCTGCGCGTTCATGCGAGCAGCATTGATAGATGACCGAGTGTAGAAGAAGAGGATGCAGGCCATTGTGAAAGCCGCTGCTGGTGCTGCTACGGTCCGAGAATTGATGCGGCGAGGCAACTTGCCTCTGGACGGTAAAGTGGACGAAGCTGCGGCACCCATACAGGCGGTTGACAGTCCAGCGTGAGATGTGGAAGCAGTATCGATGTCCGAGGGGTTCGGTGGATTGCTCAATCTCCGTGACGCTTCGTGGATACTTGAGTGGTTCGAGCACAATTACCGCAGCACGGTCATACGACTTGATGCAGTGCGCATACTGTGCGTCAACCGGGTATGTGCAACAGAGTCACTCCAGTTCTCCGACCTGCCACTCTGATCTACAACGCATATGTGTAATGATTCCATACCGCTACAATACATGTACATACCCCAGAAGACCCTTTCGCTAGCCTCACTCTAGCCACGGCGCTCCCGTCCCGGACCGCGGATAGCGCGCATCGAACGGCTCTGGGCAACGGCGAGGGAGAAGGCAGAACTTCAGGGCGCCCTCCTTCCACACAGCCACGCCATACGCGAAGACACGAAACGCATGCGCACGTGTCTATCTCACACTCCCACACAGCTGCCTGCATGGGACATACTGCTCTCCCCTGCTCGCTATTGTTCTGAATTGGCCTCACTGGACTGCACTGAGAGGGAAGGGGCGTGATCTGACTCCGTGCTCACCGCGTTGCGAGCGACACCGCCGTCTTCGACTACCACACTCCGAGCTGCACTACACCACCGCCGCGTGCTGCATAGCCTCCCCTCCCACCACACCACCCTTTTCCACCCTCGACCTTACTCGACAGCATGGCCTCCAGCAGTAGCAACGTTGTCGGCGTGCACTACCGCGTCGGCAAGAAAATCGGCGAGGGCAGCTTCGGCGTTATTTTCGAAGGAACCAACCTCCTGAACAACACCCAGGTCGCGATCAAGTTTGAGCCGCGGAAGAGCGACGCGCCGCAGCTGAGAGATGAGTACAGGACGTATAAGATTCTGGTTGGGTGTCGTGAGTCTCTTTCCCTCCTTGCGTGTGTGGTGTGTGTACGTGTGTAAATTGTGGTGTGGTGGTGACGGTAGCTATGTGCACGTGGCGGCGTTCTGGTGTGGGTGGCAGATAGGAGAGACAAAGTAACATGAGCTGACTAAAGTATCTCCTCCACAGCCGGCATACCCAATGTCTATTACTTCGGCCAAGAAGGGCTACACAACATTCTTGTCATTGATCTACTCGGACCATCACTCGAAGACCTGTTCGACCACTGCAACAGGCGGTTCAGCACCAAGACTGTGGTCATGGTGGCCAAGCAAATGCTCTCACGCGTACAGACCATCCACGAGAAAAACCTCATCTACCGCGACATCAAGCCAGATAACTTCCTGATCGGCCGGCCCAACAGCAAAAGTCAAAACGTTATCCACGTGGTCGACTTTGGCATGGCGAAGCAGTATCGGGATCCCAAGACGAAGCAGCACATTCCGTACAGGGAGAGGAAATCACTCTCTGGTACTGCAAGATACATGAGTATCAACACACATCTTGGGCGCGAGCAATCAAGGCGAGATGATCTCGAGGCACTTGGTCATGTGTTCATGTACTTCCTGCGAGGCGGCCTCCCATGGCAAGGCCTGAAGGCGGCGACGAACAAGCAAAAGTATGAGAAGATCGGGGAGAAGAAGCAGACTACACCCATCAAGGACCTGTGCGAGACCTTCCCCGAGGAGTTCAACAAGTACCTCTCCTACGTCCGCAACCTTGGCTTCGAAGACACCCCCGACTACGACTACCTGCGCGACCTCTTCACGCAAGCCCTCAAGACTACCGGCGAAGTCGAAGACGGCGAGTACGACTGGATGAAACTCAACAACGGCAAAGGCTGGGACGTTCCACGCTCAAATCGCGATGAGCGAGCTCACGCCTCTGCTATCGACGTTGGCCGACAGACTCGCGGCGAAGGCCACCGGAATTCGAAGGCAGCCATACCCGAAGGCCGACTACAAGATCCTCTCCCCAAGCCCGGCGCCTCCCGCGCCCCACCACAGACCGCTGCCGCCCGCGCAATTCAAGGTGGTCGGAGACAACACAACTCCACCGACTTGAACGGAAAGCGCGGCTCTCAGCTCGAGCCGCCTGAGCAAGGCAGCACCACCGCGCAGTTTGCGACTAGCACTCCGAATCTCGCAAGTGGTGGAGGGGCCAACAACGGTCGAATAAGCAGTCAAGGCGCGCCGCCACGTAGCAGCCAGCCCCTGGCTGCTCAACGCCAACAAGCTGTGCAACCGCCTGCTGAGCAGCAGGGTGGTGGTGGGTTCATGGGGAAGCTCGGGAAGTTGCTGTGTTGCGGGTAGTGCTAGCGGCGCAGTGATGACGGGCAGGCGGACAAGAGATGTCGTAATAGCGACTTGGTGCTGGAATGCTGTCGCTTTCGGAGTCCTGTCGTGGACGACGCAGGGCAAGAGCACACGCGCAAATATGTGAGACCGTCGCCGATGGTTCGACCCCGCCCACCTCTTTGGAACGGCAACGGGTTGGCACCTTGCTGTCCGCCGGGAGGATATGCGCTTGCGCGTCGGCAGGCGGAGCAAGAGCACGCGCGTCGTCAAGAAAGAGCATCTAGGAGTTCGCGACGGCTAGTAAAGGCGCCAGCTGTGTCTTCCATCCCTTTGACACATCTCCCTCCTGCCACGCCTTCAAATGCGCACTCGACGAGTCCTTCACGATAAAGTCCCGCGGCACATACATCACATCACCACTAATATTCTTTGGCTGTACAGCGACGGCGTTTCTGGGCGTACCTTTCTTTCCTGGGCTTTCGAAGCGAGCGGCGTCTGCGAGGAGGCTCTTTCCGATGTACTGTAGAGTGCATGGCCTGACGGATACAGCGATGATATGCAGTAATTGTAGAAGTAAAACGCAGAGCGTCAAGGTCAATGCATCTTTCGCTGAGTGGTCGCGTGCTCGTCGTGATGAGGTGGATGTCGAGTGAGAACCTCCATGATGGACCGACGTCACTCCAAGAATTTCTGAAGCTCGAGGCACTTTCACATGCCGCAGCCAATGCTCAGCCTTCATCCTACACATTGTCCCTTAGCACCAATCGTTCCACTCTATTCGCTTCTGGACGACCTTCACGATGCCCTCCATCCAACCCCTCTGTACCCTCACCCCTCCCTCCGCATCCCGCCTTTGGTCCTCCCACCCGCACCCCACGCTCCCCCTCATCGCAACAGCATCTTCAGACAAAACAGTCCGGCTCTACTCGCTCACCTCTCTCAACCTCGAAAGTACGATCACAGGCGGTCATAAGCGGAGTATCCGCTCCTGTGCATGGAAACCTAGCAGTGGTGTGAAGAGCGGGGAGAGCGTGCTCGCGACGGGGAGTTTTGATGCAAGTTGTGGGGTTTGGCGACGATGGGAGACTAAAGGTGGGATTGGGGAAGGAGGAAAGAGTGTAGGCAAAGGGACTGAATGGGAGGTTCTTGGCGAGGAGGGGCAGCAGGACGAGGATGAGCGAGATTTCACGAGAGGTCTAGCTGGTGGGGCTGAAGAAGAGGACGAAGATGAAGACGAGTGGCGTTTCGCTGTCATCCTTGATGGCCACGACTCCGAAATCAAGAGCTTAGCATTCTCGCCTACGGCGCCGTTACTGGCTACTTGCAGCCGGGATAAAAGCGTCTGGATCTGGGAGGAGCTAGAGGATGATAATTTCGAGACTGTGGCTGTGCTGCAGGAGCATGATGGGGATGTGAAGTGCGTTGCGTGGAGTCCTGTGGAGGAGCTGCTGGTTAGTGGGAGTTATGATAATGCTATTCGGGTTTGGCGGGAGGATGTGGATGATTGGGCTTGCTGTGGGTTGCTAGAAGGGCATAAGGGAACGGTATGGTGGGTAGAATTCGAAGGCGCCGATCGCTTTGGCAAAGTCGGAACCAGGGCATCGGATAGCCTGAGTCCAGAGCAACAGGACCTCTTGGAGGCGCGAACCAAAGCCGGCCCGCGGATCATCAGCTGCTCGGACGATCTCACGATACGGATCTGGAAGAGGGTACCTAAAGAAGTGAAAGAGCAGCCTACGGGACAGGGCAAGATGCCTAGTATATGGAAGAACCGGGACTTTGAGGAGGAGTGGGTGCAGGAGTGTGTGCTGCCGAAGGCGCATGAGAGGGCTGTGTATGCTGTCAGTTGGAGTCGGAAAACGGGGAGGGTAGTGAGTACGGGGAGTGACGGGAAGGTTGTGGTTTATGAGGAGAGGTGGAGAGGGCAGGTAGACGGCAATGGCGACAGTGCCATGGCTGATGCAACAGTGGTGGCTGGGAGCGCTGATGGAGCTAAGAATGACTCCACTGGATCTCTCGCTGAGTGGGTAGTCATTGCTGAGGTGGAGAATGCACATGATGTGTTCGAGGTGAATCATGTTGTGTGGGCGCCACGAGCAGACAAGGGAAAGGCGAGTGACGATGAGGAAGTGATGGTAACTACTGGCGATGATGGAGAGGTTAAGGTGTGGTTACTGAATGACTGAACCTCCTTGTTGCCTTTCCAATCTATTAAGCTGCTCCATGGTGCCTCTTTCGCAGTCGCTGCTACCCCAGTGTTTGCATCATGTGACCATTCATGTCCACGCTATCTCACGCCCGTGGGCGTGACGTGCGACGGATACTGCTACCATCTACAGCAGGATGCACACTTCGTTACCGCGGTGGTGAGACTACCTGTACCAACGGTGCAGTCCGTATGTCCATAGCCCACTCAAACACAGTCATGAGAGTCCCAAATTATGTAAGACTTGCGAAGTAGTATTTGTGACCACTTCATCCGTATATCACCCAGTAGAGCCGCAAGATCCCATCGCTGTGCTGCATCATGCGGCTTTGCTGTAGACAACGCCGCGCCTTCCAAGTAGACGGTTGGTAAGACAGCTTGAAGGTATCGACCATGAGACCCTGGTCATACGTAAGGATGCCCGGATACTGTGGCGACTGCGGCCATTCCTGAATGGCTAGTCCCATGCTCTGCTGTACAACGGGGCGCACTCTCCTCAGCCACGTCGGAACTCTGCTCCAGTGACGATGCATGTCCAGGACGATCTCTGTGTCTGGGAGCTCTTTGAGGGAGGTCTTGTACAGCGCAACTGCCTTTACCCATTTCTCGACCTGGACGCAGTCGTAGGATCTCAACAGGAGAATGAAGGAGTTTTCCAGAAAGTAGTTAGCGTGACACTCGTGGCGGATGGCTTTGCAGGTGTTGAGGAGGCCTGGTACGAGTTGTAAGCGACATTGCATGACAATGTAGTCGCTGTCCTCTGCCACCAGGGCATACCTAAATACTGTCAGCAGCGCCCCATCGATATCAGTTGAGCTCGTCATACCTGTAGATCTTATTGCGCAGCTCTCTAGGCAGCTTGAAGATTGGGCAGTCCTCAATATCCTGGTTCATGTCCACGAACGCCTCGTTGTCTGAGTCCGCATAGAAGGCTCTGCTAGGTTGTGCTGCTATCATACTGTACAGCGTCTTTGCATCACTGGGTGCCTCTGGTCTTCCACGCCTCGAGGCACACGACCATAGCGAGCTGAGTTGCATCGTCGCGGGATTGACGAAGTATTGTGAGCAGTGTTGGGGACTTCAGTCACGCACTTGCAGGAGCTAATGCAGCGCAGTGAGCCCTGCGAGGCTTGGCAGCACAGCGATCCATGAATGCCATCGAGCACCACGCTGCGACGACTACATTGGCTCTCTACAATGTGCATCACAACGACGGTGCAGGGCACTTCGCGATGCTCACGAGCATGACGACGCTGTGGTTTGGACCGCGTACGTCGTAGCCAGCGATCAACAACAACGCATTCCTTGGATTCCCAGCAAGCACTCGCACACTAGGGGGGGCTAGTGTATCAGAACTCCGGCTTCAGTCGTCCACCTTGGCAACCTCAGACCTCATGCTCGATGTCTGCTACGCGAGGCACCTTCGTGAGCGCAAGTCCACAGAAGGCCGCGACCAGCTCGATCTATATCCTCGTCAGTGCTAAATGGACCACGTCAGTGCAGGCTGGCGACGTTGACTTACACACTGGTGGATCCTCTCGACATCCTTCTGGCTAACGCCAATCCGACGTATACCACGCAGATGCCAGCCGGTCTCTCTGCGAAGATTTTGCATCATTATCCCGCTCAGGACCACCAGTTCCGTGTCGACTCCGTCCAGGATACTATGATCAGAGAGGTACAGGCCATACGTGATCTCCTCCGAGAGCCACTCTAGGTGCAGTCAGAAGACGCACGAGCACATCTTGAGGTAATATATCATACCGAAGTCTTTGTGGGCAGCCAGAGTCCTCTGAGTGGCCGCATGGTTCGCACGATATATCTGATCGAGCCACTGGCGACCACGGACACGGTTGGCCTGACCTGAGGACCAAGTCTCGCTGCAGGAACGTCAGTACGGGACACATCGTACACGCACTAGAGATATTGACCGAGAGAAAGAGTAATCCTTATCTTCCTCATTTTCGACCTCCGCAATGCAGAATACGGCTTCCAATGGTTTCGGAACGCCTACGACTGAGACTAGCTTGACCAGAGCTTCTCTGAGTCTCCTGATTAGAGCCTGGCGAGCACTTGTAGAGGTGAGGTCTGGCCTTGAGATCAAATGACCATACAGATTCGCGGCGAACTCTGGTTGCCCTCCACTGGTGACGGCTGCCAGAGCAAGGATGTACCACTTATCGTTGCCTAGTGAGCCGGACGGAAAGTGGTCTTCGATGGACCGGAACACTGCGAGTGCACCTTCAACTGAGGGCTCAGGACTGGCCATATCGAGGGACAGAGCGTGAAATGAGGCTTTCCTACAGCGCGGTGTCTGTTACTTGACTTGAGCTTGCTATCCCAGCAGTACAGGCTCAGCTCATGCCGTCACATAAGAGTTGAACGCCGGCAGTCATCAGCGCATACTCTCACTCGAGAGGAGGGATGTGACATCCTGTTGGACGATGTTCATGATTGGCCCGAGGTCAAAGACGATTCACTTTGTCCAGCATGAAGTCGGAACACGGCACCGCCCGCTCCGAAGCCGCCCGAAGTCGCAGCCGCCAATGCAACTCCACCAGCTGTAGGCTCCTCCCAAGCTAGCTAGTCATCAGCCAAAAGAAATGGCACGAAAGATAGCAGCTGATCGAGCAGAGACGATGAGCTCTTGTACAGCACCATCAAGGTGTAGCTGTGCCTCGCCATGGAAGATCAAGTGAGCAGATTGGTCCAGAAAGCATGGGACAAGTTCCAGACTACACCGCGAAGCCGGCGGTTGCTGATTGCTGTCAGCGGCATACCGGGTTCAGGTAAAGCCAAAGAGCTCACTACTACGAACCGAATCCAATCTGATAGCCGTGATCAGGCAAGACTACATTAGCCATCAAGGTGGCAAAGGGGTTGAATGAATTATATGCCGATACCAATCCCGGACTCGGTCCTCACATCGCAGCCTTCCTCCCAATGGACGGCTACCACTTGA
>JAVRRP010001128.1:0-11258 GCA_036872775.1 Oleoguttula sp. CCFEE 5521 | reverse complement strand
CCTTTCGTTGAGCTTGTTGAGCGCCGGAAGCCCGATGTCATTGCTGTCTCTGGCTGGTCAGTGGAGGCGAAGCGACTCTATCGCGATCTTCAGGACATTGTCGAGCTGCACAAGCTTATGAGCACAGCATACGAGGACCCAGACGAGGACAAGGAAGTATCGGATCCGCTCGAGGTGGTCATGATCAATGATGAAGTCGCCAGACTTTACCATGCACTGCCACGGGCAGCCATCGACCATCCTGGAGTACCTCCTCTCACTCGATACTGCATTGCGCTCGCCATGTACATGCAAAACCCCATGAAAGAGTACGCTGCACTTGGTGACAACATCACCTCGATCACCTTCGATCCAAACCAACAGCTCATCCCCAAAGCAAAGCTGAAGAAGCATCTCGATACTGCAATGGTCGATATGGTCAATCTTGTCGGCATTGACATTAATGATGCCATTAACGACAAGTCTACCGAGAACCTCCTGCAGTACATATGCGGCCTCGGCCAGCGCAAAGCCGGTCAGATGATCAAGACTGTCAATGGCTGGGGTCACGAAATGATCACTCGAGGCCAACTTGTCGGTGACATGGAACACGGTCTGCGCCCGTCTGTGGGTGCGAAGTGCTTCGAGAATTGCGCAAGCTTTCTGTACATCATGTACGATCAGACGGAAAATGACGCCGACTACCTCGACAACACGCGTATCCATCCTGAGGACTATGACATTGCGCGCAAGATCGCCGCTGACGCGCTCGAGTTCGACGAGGAGGATATCAAGACCGAGGTCGATCATGGTGGGCCTGGAGCTGTTGTGCGGAAGCTCGTCGCGGACGATGCACAAGACAAGGTCAATGATTTGTTGCTTGAGCAATATGCTGAGCAGCTGGAGACCAAATTCGGCCAGCACAAGCGAGCCACGCTCGAGAGCATCCGTGCGGAGTTGCAAAACCCCTTCGAAGAGCTGCGACGAAATTTTACCTACCTCAACAGCAGCGAGACTTTTACCATGCTTACTGGCGAGACTGAGAAAACGCTTCAAGAAGGCATGATTATCTCTGTCTCGGTGCGCCGCACTTTCGGCGATTACCTTGAAGTCAAGCTTGACTGCGGTATTGATGGAGGCATCTCTTCGACGGAGTTCCCAGAGGACATGGAGAAGAACGGTCTTGAGGCTCGCCAAGTCTGGCAATCGAATCAGGTCATACAAGCCAAGATTACGCATCTCGACACGAGGAAGCTCACTGCGCAGCTGACTATGCGTGAACAAGAGTTGCGCAAGCCATTCAAGCGGGAGATGTATCACGGTGTCGACGAGTGGGATGACGATCAGGCAGCACGAGACACGCGAGAGATGAAGAAGGCGACTTCGAACGACTCCTCTGCGCGGATCCAGCGCGTCATCAAGCACTCGCTTTATCGCGCCTTCAACTCTGCTCAGGCCGAAGCTGAGCTGGCTAAGCAGGGTCGTGGCGACTGCATCATTAGGCCGAGCAGCAAGGGTACCGATCATCTTGTCATCACTTGGAAGGTGCACGACGGAGTCTTCAAACACGAAGACGTGCTGGAACTCGACAAGGAGAACGAGTTCAGCGTCGGCAAGACACTGCGCGTCGACAAGGCGACCTACAGCGATCTCGACGAGCTGATCGTGCTCCACGTCAAGGCCATGGCGAAGAAGGTGGATGAGATGATGGGCGATGATCGATACCAGAGTGGTACTAAGCAGCAGGCTGGTAAGTGCACCTCAAACATCCATTAAATCGATGGTAGACGCTAACACACATGTTACAGAGGCCTGGCTAACAACCTACACCGACGCCAACCCCAAGCGCAGCATGTACGTCTTTTGCATCGACCGCTCGTACCCCGGCTACTTCCATCTATGCTTCAAACCCGGGCGTGACGCTGGGACGTTCTTCTGGCCTGTCAAAGTCATCCCTTCGGGTTTCCAGTTGCAGGGGAACAAGTACCCGGATATGAGAGCGTTGAAGAATGGGTTTAAATTACTGGTGGCGAATCATGGGACGGGTGGGGTGAAGGCGCATGGGAATGGGGTGGCGAACGGAGGGAGGGCGGTGCACGCACGGTAGGATAGTGTTGTGGCATCGAAATGATTTAAAAGCGAAGTATTGGGCTGGTCTGTTTGTACATGGGAGCAGTTGGTGTAGGACTAGGTTGCATACGGTGAGCCAGCAGCGTATCAAAGCTGGCATATCCCAAAAATCATCCACCATCGAGAGCACAGAAACCTTTGGGGAAGCTCGCTCTTGCCACTGTCCGCCGCTATTTCCTGCTGTCAAGAGGTAAGAGGTGTGATTGCCTCCTACATGCACGTCAACAAAGCCGTCTTCTGACTTCACTCGCTCTCCCATGCAACGAACACACCTCTTGCCTTCACAGTCCAATCGCACGACAGGCCCCCAACGGAACAATCACGCTCACTTCACATCCAGTCGAAATCACAATGGCAGACACCACCCTCCCTCTCCACCACGGCCCCCCTCCACCCACCAAACCCCTCACATCAAAACCCCACCACCCACTCCCCTCCTCCCTCCGCGACCGCCACCTCGCGTTCCTCTCTGCGCCGATCTACAACCTCCTCATCCCAACCCTCTCCGAATTCCTCGGCACAACCTTCTACCTCTTCTTCGCCCTCTCCTGCTCGCAAATCGCCCACACCCCAGCCCTTCCCGGCGTGCCAGCTGCGGACCTGGCTGTGTCAGTGCTGAATCCGACTGCGCCGATGCTTTATACGGCTTTGGGGTTTGGGTTTGCTCTGCTGGTTTGGGGGTGGGTTTTCTTCAAGGTTACGGGGGCGTTGTTTAGTCCGGCTGTGGCGGTCGGGATGGTTGTGCTTGGGACGTTGAAGCTGGGACGGGCGGTTGGGGTGATCTTTGCGCAGTTTGCGGGGGCTCTGGCGGCGGCGGGGTTGGTGAGTGGGTTGTTTCCGGGGAGGCTGAGAGGGGAGACGACGCTGGGGGCGGCGACTAGTGTTGTGAGGGGGTTTTGTGAGTGGCTGTAGCAGAGGGCAAGAAGAGGAGAGAGTTGCTGACGAGAGAGTAGTCATCGAGATGTTGTTGACGGCCGCATTCGTCTTTTCGGTGTTCGTGCTGGCTGCTGATAAACATAAGGGAGGTGTGAGTACACACCTCACTCACCAAGTGTCTACCGAGAACTGAGTTCCATTGCAGTTCCTAGCGCCCATCGGCATCGGTCTCTCCCTCTTCCTGGCCCAACTCGTCGGCCTCCCTTTCACAGGCGCCGGCCTGAACCCAGCCCGCTCATTCGCCACCGCAGTGCTGAACCGCCACTTCCCGACCTACCACTGGATCTACTGGCTCGCGCCAATGGTTGGCGGCGTTCTCGCAGCAGGTTTCTACAAGCTGACGAAGTTCCTGGAGCTCGAGACTGCGATTGGAATGCGTGGCGAAAGTGCACTTGGGCATAGGCGTGGAGTCAGCAATGCTAGCAGCAACGCGACGGCTGGGGGTGTTATGGCTCAGGCACATCATGGACATGCTTTGCATCCGGTGCAGGAGCATGGGGATCTTGAGAAGGGATCGCAGGGTGGCATTGGTGGTGTTGGAGTGCATGATGCGAATGCGAGTGATTCGGATACGACGAACGACTTGCGCTCACCGAGGGTGGGTGGGCACTGATTGGTCAATCACGCCTTGAGAGGGCTTGGCCTGCTGAGCTTGAAGAACACGATACAAAGGAATTGTACAGTATACATCTTGGACGACAGACTATGAGAGGAGCAGGAAATTTTCGCGTGTGGGTAGTGCTTAGCTTGGTAGATATACATGCCTTGGTTGCTCAGCAGAGTATGAACATGGTTACATACACTGTTTGCTCACTGCGCTAATTGTTGACTGTATCCCACAAGTCCTCTGAGTCATTGTACACAGCCGGAGGTGCTGTTCGTCGTCTCGATCACAACATCCATTGCTGTCACCAGCTTACTCAACTTCATCGAATTCATCGTAATCGGCATTCAGCTCGACCCTGGACTTGCGGAGCTTGATGGCTTTGGCCTTGCGATACCGAAGACGTGAGACGGCCAGCTGGGCATCCACCATATCCTGCTCTCCCGATGCTCTCATTGGCTGGCATTCATCACGGTCGCAAATCACATCGCCGGTGCTGTCTCCCGGCAATCCTGCACGATGCCACAAACCCTCCGTGATTTGATCGCACATTATGCACGTCTTGTCGCATTCAGGCAAGCGGAAAGTATTGCGCTGCAGACCTGCGATCAATTTGTGCCCGATCTTTGACAGCTTTTGATTCAGCTGAGCTTCCTCCTCGTCTTCTAGATCATCTTCACCTCGAATTGCGTCTCTCGTGAATCGGATCATGTCCTTAAACTCGGCGACCTCCGTCATGAAGTGCAGAAAGCCCGAAACATCACGCCGATGGAAGCGAAGGTCAGTTTCTGGATCAGCCGTCAATTCCTCCTGCAGGCGTACGACGTCTCTAAGGTCAAAGTGAGCTACCGAGAATCCCTCTCCGCCGTTGGTAACATCCCTTGGCCGGAACATGTACGGGATTGCGAGGACTCTGTCGTTGGGCATTACCATCGTGATGCGCATGTCGAGCTCAGGAAACTGGCGAACGAGGGTCAACCAGCTACCGGCATCGGTCGTCCACCCGTCACCGCCAACAACGAGGAAGATTACGCGCGGTTGCGTGCCAGCTTGGCGGGCCAGGTCATTCAGCCTGGTCAGAATCTCGATAAGTGCGGTGTCCATGTCCGTCACTTGCCCCCTCTTACCAGTAAAGACTGGGCAGCTGCTATCGCGGGTAATCTGGTAGTAGAATGCCATTTGGTCGCCTAAAATCACGTCGCGATCAGCCATGATTCTGCGAGGACTATCGCGTTCCCTGTTGAACACGAGATCCCAATACGCGAGATTCTTCCGGCAGGTCTCCTCGGCGGTTCCCTTCGGATCGTACTGCCTCTTTTCAGTCCCCTCCTCTTGAATCACGCTGAACCTCTGCACTGCAACGACCAGTGCGGCATCGCGGTCGATATCGTCGTTCACGCCGACGAGCGCTTGGCGATGCGTTGCAGCTGGCCCTGTTGCAGGTCCCCCGAAAAACGTCACTGCATCCTGGTCTATGCCTCGGACTTGTCCGGTAGGGTCGCCATTAAAGACAAATTTGGTCGCTCTGCTAACAGCACCACCCGCGGTCGGTGTTGCGCGGCGAACAGTAGCCAGTGGCCTAGACAGGAATTTCGTCATCCCCGCCATTATTCTGTCCATGGAGGTCCGCAACTCTTCGCTACCCATCTGCCACAACGTCAACTGGTACAACCAGGCCATCTGCTTCACATCTAATGCATGAGGCGCTGCCGACTGAAGCAGTGCAATGGCGACGGAGCGGTAACTCGCGGTGATGTGTTTCGCCAGGGGGTTCGGGCTTTGCAGGACGGTGCCGGGCGTGATAGAGGCAAGCCATAGGACGAAATTATTGCGCTTGGACAGGCTGGCGTTCTGATCTGCGACTATGGCCGCCACAGCCCGCCTGGCTTCCTGGGTTTGGTCGTACTGTGTCGAATCTCCGTCGGGAGCCTCTGGGTCTGAGTCTGAGTCTGAGCTTGAGTTGGAGAGTGTCCCCGTGCGAGCAGCGGCTTTTGGCTTCCTGATCACCCGCTCAGCTGCGATCGCCTGCCATCTAGTCACGAGATCGTCTTCGTATGGGATGGGATCACCCCAGGCCCAAGCGGAGTTCTCATCGAAGTATTGTCCCTTGGCAGCAGCAGCGAGCGTCAGTGCATATCGAACCCGAAGCTCTTTTGCATCATGGTAAGGCAGCGGAGAGCCGTTGCGCACGAGATCCTCCAGGTTCCTGAGAGCGTGGAGCCCACAGTCATACGAATTACGCTGCTGATAGACGGTGTCTGTGGTTGTGGCCACTGTCCAAACACCATTCCAGGACGGGTCGACATATGGTGTGTTACAGATGGCGTTGAAGATGACATGAAGACGATTCTCGTTCGCTTGTTGACGAGCTGCCTGTTCGAGTGGATCGTCCTTGCTCCAGGAGTCCACCATCCCAACCTTGCGGGTTGCCTTGTCTGCGCGGAATGCAAACCAGTGCATATTACCTTCGTTGACCATACCGACCGCGACATCGATATCAGCTTCGAATGACCAGGGGAGCGCTCCAATGCCTGACTCGTGGGTGACGTTATTGTCGACCATAGTCTTGATGAAAGCTACAGCTTCATCGAGATCATCTAGCCTTGCTTCGAGGTACATGAGCAGGACCTGAAGAGGCATGAACTGCGCGATGGTAACATTGCCCCTAATCTTGCTTGGGAAGAGCACCTTCATGATGCCTCCGACCATGCCATCTTCCAGCCAGTCTTTGCCCCACAGAGACAGGATCGCCCTGCGGTTTAGGAAAAAGCTCTCGTCACCGTAGCTCCACTGATGGCGATCAGTCTCTATCGTGGCACTGCCATTGAGGTAGCTCAGTAGGTCATGGAAGGCAGCCTCGGTGAACGGTATATCCCTGCCCCGGATCTGAAAGTCGCGGTACATAGCGCCACGGTCGTGGCTGTCGAACCAGTAGATCTTCTGCATGGTCTGGTTGTCGCGAAGTACTTGGGCTTGGGCGCCCGCCAGGCCTGCGGCCTGCTGTGCAGCGTAAGTAGCCTGCACCTGGAGCTGGCGCGCTGTTGGTGGCTGCTTGCCGCTTCCTGTTGCTGCAGCAGCAGAGACGCTCGACTTGCTTGCAGACTTCGTAGTTCCCTGGACGTCCACCATAGGACCGGGGATGTTCTCGCGGCCAAGAGGATCGTTGCCGGTCTGCTGCTGCTGCACTGATGAGTCTTCTTGGAGCAGCGTTATCTGTCCGCTTGCGACATAGCCGTCGATCACCATTTGCACCATGGCATTGCTGGTGTTTGCAGGAAGAGCGTTCACGATGCGAGCATGGAGCTGACTGTTCGTGATGGTGCTTCTCCCTGCCTCGACGATGCACCGCTTTATTGCTCGTATCATGGCTTGCTCGTCGACAGCGGCGGCCTGGCTCCGTGCGGCGTTGTTCGACTCTACCATGTCTTTCGAGCCGCCCGAGGATCCGTTCTGGCCTTGCCCTTCCTTTGAACGGTTGACAGAGCCCATGGAAAAAACAGCAGGGCTGGCAGTCATCAAGCCAGTGCGATCGTCGGGCATATTGCGAGCTAGGATCAGCTGGATGCTGCCATCTCTCGTTACGGTCAGCACGCCCTCGCGCTGCCACCGGGCTAGGGCTCTGCGGTACTCCAAGTATAGCACTTCGCCAGTCTGTGCGAAAGTCCGACAAGCGTCTTCATAGCGAATGAGATCGGAACCGAAAGTCTGCAGGCTCTCCAGGACTTTCTGGCTGTACGCGTCCAGTCCGAGTCCCCTATACTCAATGAGGCTGATGACGCGCACACCGGCCACTGTCTTTGAATTCAGCATGCCATGGCTCTGCAACTGGTCGAAGGCGTCGGCGAGGTCCGCTTCTTGCACTGCCGTCTCGGTCTCGGTAATCTCGTCGATACAGCCGCGGATTGCGAGATCGTAGAAATGTCCGCCAGGTCCCATGGAGCGCAGTGCTTCGAAGACCCTCTGGAACCAAGCCGGCACGCCAATCTCCGTGGCGCTGGCGTCATTGTCCTCCAGTGGAGGCGCGCCAGCAGGGGAAGCGGGCAAAGCTGCGTCTTGGCCTGGCGCGTCTGCGTCAGGCATTGCGAAATCATCTGTCGGCATGTACGGTGCCGTGGGAGAGGAACCAGCCATTGCTGCGTCTTGGTCCTTTGCGACTACATTCGACTCTGCAGTATCGTGAGGTGTGCCAGGCAAGGAGCTTGGCATTGCCTGCAGCAGTCTTTGGACAGTTGGCGACTGAGGATCGATCGTGTTATCGCCGCTGGGTGGTTGGTACTGCGTCTGAAGTAGGCTTAGTTGCTCCAATGGAGCTGTCGGCGCAGGGGCCGCGGAATCCTCGGTCTGCTGTGGTCCTGGCTCATACGGAGCACCAGCAGCTGCTGATGACTCCGCTGGAGTCATCAAATATTGTTGCGAAGCATCTCGCGATGCTGGAGTTGCCTGTAGCTGCTGCAGACCATGCTGTGTTGTCGAGGACGCCGGGACAGACTGTGGTACCGTCGAGGTTGCTGCTGACACAGAGGATGATGCTGCGCCCGCTAGAGAAGACGATGCTGCGCCAATCACAGGCTGTGGAGCGGCTGGTACGATCGACAGTAGCTGTGGAGTTGCTTGCACTACCGTCATCAATATCTGCCCGTTTTGACCTTGGACGAAGTCGTGCATATACTGCACGTCTGACTGTGAGCAATTCGGTGGTGCCGTCGGTGGTGGAAAGACTATGCCATTAGGCGTCCTGCACGCCCTCTGTAAGGCGTTCCGCCGCGCCCTCGAGCGCGCCATTGTATGCGCTTGATGTGAAAGTGGTGGTGTAAGATCGGGTGTGGGACGGGCTGTTCAGACTTGGAAAAATCTCTGCACCGACAGCGACGAATCCTTGGCGGCAACAGACCAGGAAGGAACGACCACACCTGTTATGGCGGGGGCGGGGGGACAATCTCGCTTATTGATAAGGTCAGTCTGGGAAGGTGCTAGCAATCACGCGTGAGAAGTAAGACAACATGCACCGCGCCGCAGGCTGCACCACATCGCGTCCACACGTTTCTACGCCTGTATCACCCTTAGAAATCGGGATCGTCTAGCGCATCTGTAGCGCTTTAACCGAAGCGCTGTCCCGAGCAGCAGCAGCAAGGCTAAGTACATGGCGAAGGCCAGGCTGGGCGGTAGCATGCAAAGACAGCGGAGTGCCACCGCCTGTGGGGACGTGTAGGCTCTTGAGAGCGTGGAGCCAGTTCGCAAGGGCTGTGCTACCGCCAGCTTCAGTACAAACGAGAAGGTAAGACTTACCATACAGTAGCCCGCAGCTGCATGATGTTCCAAACACGCTATAGCCCTCACCTCCTGAGGACGAGCGCGACGTCGCAGCGTATCGGCAACATGGCAACGAATTGGAGCCCGGATTTGACGACCATTGAGACCTGGATCCGACGGTCGACCTGGAACTTCGCAACGACGCCATTGCTCGTTGTGTCTCCGCCAACAGCTGGCGACACGTCGCCAAGTCGATCAGGACTGCGGCGACAACACTGCCTTACCGCTGGACTGGAGTTGATACTACGCGGCCTCACAGATCTGGCTCTCGGAGTTTGACGCGGTCTGCATTGGTCTACTGTCTCGATCTTTCTGTGCTCGGGCATGTGTCGGGTTCTCAGCCGGGCTATTCGCTCACGCCTCCTGTGAGTCATGTTAGCAGACCTGTGGCTTAGACTGGGTTACGATCCTGAACCTGTCTTTGGCGCTTCACAAGTACTCATGGCACAATCAACTATCGGCATGCAGCGACGAAAGCGTCCGACAACAGTAGCGCCCGGCCAGAGTCCAACAGCAGCAGTGTTGTGCCAGTGTCCAGCAGCGATCGTGCACAATCCTCGTCCAACAGCATAAGCGTCCGATCAGGATCCAACAGCAAGGAGGTGCTCAATCCGCGTCCAACAGCGTAAGTGTTCGATCAGCGTCCAACAAAAGGAGTATCCACAAAGCGTCCAACACTCAGCGTGTCCACAGGTAGACCAGCACGCGAAGTGTCCAAGGATTGGTACCCGATCAGTGTCCAGCAGCGTGAGTGTTCGAGCCGCGTCCAACAGTGGGAGTGTACGCAGAGCGTCCAACACCCAGAGTGTCTACGGCACGACCAACACACGGAGTGTTCAAGGAGCCGTGCACAATCAATGTCCAACAGCGCGGGTGTTCGATCAGTGTCCAGCGATGAGAGTGTCCGCAGAGTGTCCAACACCTAGAGTGTCCACGGAATGACCAACATACGGAGTGTCCAAGGATCTATCAGCCCGATGCAGTGTCTCAAGACCGATTCACAGAGGAAGTGTTCGGAGAAGGCGTTCTCGCAGTGTCCAAGGGCAAATCATTGGAAAGCAGTGTCCAAGGACCAGACGACCAAAGGATGTCTCAGCAGATTTTGAGGGACGGACAAGGCTGTCATGACTGTACACGAGTATGCTATATTAACGGGGAGAGGAGATGGTTGTATGCTTCGCAATATACAAAGCTCATGGTGTTGGGATAGAGTTATGGCAAGAACGCGATCATTCGTGACTGCCTTTGCATTGGAAGTGTATGTAGGCAGCAGAGGCTACTATATAGACCACTTATTCTATGAACCCTTTTCTCGAGACGTATGTAAATGACCATGGACGAAGCCACCTTCCGAGAACTTTTCGAAAGACTCGTAGTAGAGGCGAGAAGACAAGTGCTTGAGGAGGCGAAGTCACACGATCCTGATCCGGCGCCTCCTGATCCAGCGCCAGCTACTACTGCGCCACAGCTCGAAGTGCAGCACAATGGAAAGCGCGGAATATTCCAGTATTCGACCAAAGGAGCTTTCCACAAGAAGGCCAGACAACATTACATGATTTGTAACTTCTGCAACGCACGCTGGCTAGGTGGAAAGCAACCGCAATTGAGATCGCATCTGGAAGAGTGTCCGCAGCTTCCACCGCAGGTTGCGCGTACATACCAACCTTGGACCGAACCGCCTCCGAAAAAACAACGGATCATCATTGGGCCGTCTGACCAAGGCTGATCATGCATGTAACTGTACGATGAACACGAGGCGCCGGCACCGCTGACCCCGAATGCTGCAGCAACTGCTGTTTTCTTGCATCAATGTGAGAAGGAGCAGGATATCACACACTTCATCAGACACATTCATTTGGAGTATTCACTACACTCGAGAGAACAACAGTCGTTTCAGGGTCGTTCCTGCCGATCAAGCCCGCCTCGTCACCTGATTCGTCACCACCCAAGAGTCGTTGCGCGACAACCAAAGCGTTACCCTGCTTTGCGACTCCCTCCGCACACACGACACTCGCTACCAGCAGCACCCATCGACAACAGCATATTATTCACCACCTCGCCGTCGCATACACTGCGCACTACCTCCGCACCCTGCTGACGACCCCTACGTCGCTCCCGGCGCTTCCGCCACTGTCAATCACCCCCATACAACAACACTGGCCGCGCCGCCACCATGCGCTTCACTTTCGCAGCATTCCTATCCGCCCTCCTGGCCCTCACCCCCTTCGTCGCAGCAAGCAGCGGCATACTCCAATCGCGCTCGCTAGCGCAATGCCAGCAGAACAGCGGCTTCGGCGCC
>JAVRRP010001127.1:0-11270 GCA_036872775.1 Oleoguttula sp. CCFEE 5521 | reverse complement strand
CCCCGCCAACGCCCGCTGGGCGGATGTAATGGCCAAGTTACGCCTCTTCCAGATGACCGAATACCACAAGATCCTCTTCATCGACGCCGATCACCTCGTCACCGCCTCGCTAGACGGCGTCTTCTACGACGAAGCAACCCTCACAGCCCCAACTCTCTCAAAACCCGCCGCGATCCTCACGGACGAAGCAGCGCTGCCGAGAACCTACATGTTCGCCACGCACGCCGATTACTGGGGCTACGAGCATGCTTATCCTCCACCCGTTGAGTCCAACTACCTGAACTGCGGTTTCTTCGTCTTCACACCCTCAAAGGTCCTCTTCGACTACTACGTTTCTCTCCTTGCGCTACCGGGACGCTTTGACCCAAGTTTTCCGGAGCAGAATCTGCTAAACTATGCGCATCGCAAGGAGGGCAATATGCCTTGGAAAGTGCTGTGGTATGGGTGGAATGTTAATTGGCCTACGGAGAAGGATTGGAGGGGTGGAGCGAGGAGTTTTCATGCGAAGTATTGGGACGGGGATCCGAGTCATGATGTTTTCTTGAAGGGATTGTGGAGGGAGCAGAGGGCGGAGATGGAGGGGTTTCATAGGGGGAGGGATGGAGGGAAGTAGAGGCATTTGGCTACATCACCATTGAACTCTACATCGAGACTCACAAATCCTATCCCATCGCAATGCTTGCCTAGCCGATGTCTCTGGCTGCTGGTTCATTGTTCCTTAACGCGCCGCTAGGACGACGGCTTCGGTGGTGGTGGTCCCATAGTAGCAATCGCATCCCCAATCCCACCATCTCCCGGAGCAATGGCAGGCACATTGGTCAAGCTCACGGCCGTCTCAATGGACGTCCCAATTCCATCAGCGGTACTACCGCCCACCCCAGTTCCACCTCCTGCAGCATGCGTCGGTGTCGGCGTCAGCGTTGGCGCAGGTGTCCGTGCAGGAAACTGACCATTCACCACCACCTCACCGCTGAGCTTGACCCCATCAATTGCATCCCAGTCAGCTTTCGTGCACCCGTCCCCATAGTCATAGCAGTCCCAGCAGTTCTTCGGGTTGATTTTGGCATCTGCAGGCGAGGTATCCTCGTTCCATCGATGTCGGCACTGGTCGAAGACGTAACCCATACCCTGGATATTGGCGGACCAGGGAAGCCAGTAATACTGTTTGTTGTTGCACTTGTTCAGATCATTTGAGTAAGGGTGCTGAACTATGGGATTCGGATCAAGAACCCAGAACAAGCGGTCATTGCCATGCAGTGTGTTGGCGTTGTTCGCATAGCCGCCACGCTTTTAATTAACACCTTTGTAATCGCAGTGATTCATAATCGGCAGCAACCCCTGTTGCACGCAGAACCCATAGTCCATCGTATACTTCGGCGGATCCTTGGGTCCCCCGTCCGCAAAGCCGACTTGCATGAAGATACTCCCGCGCTCGCCTTTGGGGTCTTTGGACGCAGGCCAGTAATCGAACGTCATGTTGTAGCTTGTGATCTGCTGCGTGACATCTAGGAGTAGGCCTTCTATCGCATCGCAGAACTGGTTCACGGCGGATATGAGGCAGTGGCCTTCGATACTCCAGCAGTGTGAGCCGCTCCATTGATCGGACTTGTCAATGTTGGAGAAGCAGGAGATGTTGACGGCAGGATATTGGTTCCAGTGCTTTCCCAGACCTTGACCGCGCATTTTGGGTGTGTCGATGATGGGATCGTGGTAGAGCCATGCGGTGCCATCGAGGAGAGGTTTCTTAACGCGGTCGCGGGTCAGGAGCGAGCTATAGTTCTTCGGCGGGTCGTGGTCTGTGGTTTGGAAGGTTGGGACCGCGACGGTTGCCGTGATGAGCACGGTGGGAATCGGCAGGGTACGCATAGTCGATTGTTGTGTGATCGCCGGCTCGGCTTCAAAAGCTCTACACGACCGGACAGAGTGTCTAGCAGCTTACGATCTGGATTGGACTCCGCGGTGCTGTTAGTCGTGACCAGTGTGGAGTGGTGGTGCAGCATCTCACCCATATCGGCGACACTGCTAGCTGCGCACCGGGAGGGCGTGTTTGCTCGGTGCGTTGCCCAAGATGCGTTGTCCATTGCGATTGTGAGAACTCGTGCTAGACATGCAAGCACGGAGACCGTGCGTCGTTGGTTCCCGTGATGACAAGACTGTTAACGGATCACTCGTTGAACCGAAGTGAGAAGGATGCAGGCTCATCTAGGGAAGTCGTTGAGAGACCAGACATCTAGTGCAGTCCACTGATGTGTTGTGCACATTCTCCGCAAAGCTGGCCGAAGGCATCCGAAGCAATCTGAACACCTCAGATGCTCACAATCCCACTGCAGACCACCATTGCTGAACATCTCCGCAGATGTACTCACAGAACGCGATTCACCTACTAATCAAGCCAGCTTAAGATCATATTACCATCCGGACTCAATTTAAGATGCTTGCTCATACACTGGAACGGAGCACCTTCCAACGACCCGTCATCCATCCCATCGAAAGAGCGGACCCGCCACCCATCACCTCCCATCGCGTACCCTTCATACTCCAGTCTTGATGTCAAGTAGTCGTACGGGAATGTCGCGTTCCCGTCGAGGAAGTCTCCCGTGGACATTCGCCCGTTGTCATCGTTCGAGCGTCCTGCCCCTCCGATTTGATTCCAGTCGTCGGCGGTCGAGCCGTCAATGTGGTCCACGCAGTCTGAATACGGGCTAGGGTTACGTGCAAATCGACCTTCGCGTGGACCGATGAGTTCGTCCCAGCTTTTGAGGCAGCGGTCGACGTCGATGGCTAGTTCTGCCACTTCTCTGTCCAAAGGGAGATCTGATCGATCCTCGAAAGCAGGGTGCTCCTTGAGAGGTGCGTCCTCCTCGAGAGTCGAAGTGTCCTCGAGTTCATGAGTCGAGCTGCTAGAAGTCGGTAGGCATATTGCAATGCCGAAGATAGTGACGAGGACTGACGGTATTCGCCTTTCGATGCTATCCAGTATCCAGTAGGGTGTCGGGATCAGTGAGTGTCGCATGCTGGCGGGACAGCCGTCGACGAGGTGTGCGACGAGTTAGGCTCGATGACGTTTGCTGGATTCCTCGTGACTGTCTTAGTCAATCTGGAAGGCTGTAATGAAAGCACGGAAACAGCGTAAATGCCTCTGAACGCGTCCTGGTCATCAAGACCACGAAGCCGAAAGCAGAGATCTGTCCGTACATGGACTGTGTTAAATTTGAGCTGTGCTCTCGATTAGCAGTGCTAATGTAGTACATGGACCTTACACTGCTCCATTCCCAACCTGGGGGAAAGAGTCCCTAAGCTGCTTGGAGATGATACCAGTTTTCCCATCCAGGACCATTACCGAGAAACGCCATTACCGACCGAACCACACAAACCCGTTCATGCACATCCCTTCACATCCCAACCCCAGCCAACCCTCCAAAAACCACCCGTCCCAGTACTCCCAAACCCCACAACCCCACCTTCCTGACCCGTCTACCCATGCGTCCCTGATCGCCCAAATCTCGCTCGAAAGCACCATACACCTCCCTCGACAGGTCTTCCAACAAACCGCTATCGAAGACCGTCCAGCTGCCATTGAAGTCCGTGACAGGCTTGATCGCGCGGCAGTGAATCGGGATGAAGGACGAGTGCGTGTTGATGTATGCAATGATTGGACGGATCAAAGTGGATGTCGTAAGGCTTGGGTCAGCGGCGCTGGGTAACAGAGGCACAGATGCGCGGACGGAGTTTAAGTGCGTGCGAATATCGAGGATGAGGTATGGCGTCGTGTCCACTTCGACAGCCGCGTTCGCGGGTGGCGCTATGGAAGCGTGAGGGAGCGTCAAATCATGCGTTGAGGATGAGCTTGAGTCTTCGTCCTCACGGTGGAAAGGCGTCTGCACCTTCTGCACTGAAGCTTCGACACGGTCGTAGATCTCGGACAGCGCGGCTGTGATACTGTCGTCTGTGTCGTGAGGGATCGTGATGTCCGCTACGATGTCCACATTGCCTTCGTAGATCCAGCTAAAAGGGCCGTCCACGCCACGGTTGAGGTGGTCTATAGCGAGGCCGTCAACGCGGAGACGGGACTGCTTCTTCCAGATCGTCGGATCACCTAGTGAGCCGTCTGTCCGGCCATGGGACTGCACCGGGTGGATCGTGAAGAGCGAGTCGTCAAAACTGCCGCTCATCGTGTTTGCAGAAAGGAAATCGTAGAAGAGCCATTGCTTTCTTAGTCGGGGTAGCTCGCAAGCGAAGACGCTGACTGTGAAGGGTCTGAAGCGATTCGGCTGGTACATTGTGAGCAGGACATCCGACATCTTGAAGCCGTCGATCTCGAAGTCGCCGATGTTGTGCTCGTGGCGATAGGTCTTCGGGTCGATGTACTCGCCTGTGCTGTGCACTGAGGTGCGGTCGATCACGCCACGGACGCCATGAACTTCGACGTCGCGAAGCAGACCCTTGCCGTTGAACCACTTCGTGAAGGACAGGGTGACATTGACCCTGTCAATCGTGACATCGAATTGGGTGTAGTTATTGTCCTCCTCGGCTGCAGCAGCTTCTTCACGCTCACGCTCGGAAGTCGATAACATTGCTGCCTCGGCCGCAGCAGCTGTGGACGAGCCCTTGCTGACTGACGTCCGCTGCTTCTTGCCCGGCCTTCGCGAAACGAAAACATTACTGAATGTGATCACGCCATCATTCCACTTTGGCACGATAGCGGACTCAAAGACTACCTTCAGACCCGAAGATTTGGTCAAATAGTTGCCAACCCATGCCGCCAGTGTCTCCTGTGCGAAGACTGTATTGATCGTCAAGATGGCCAAAGAGACGAATGTGGTCGTCCCAAGAATGATCCAGACGATATGCGCCCACAATAGCCAGCTCGCAAAAGCAAAGAACTCGTCGAAGGTGAAGGGCCGTATTGATCGGATCGAGAACCACTTGAAGCGGATGCCCAGTCTGTGCCAGAACCCCGTCGCGGCCGACAGGAGCTCTTCCTTTGTCGGCCGATGGAGATATGGCAAATGTGGTAGGCGATCATAGAGGTGCTTGCCTCCGGCGCCAACTGTGGCTGCAGCTGTTTTGATCTGTGAGGACGCCGATGTAGCATCCACATCCTCTGCCTCTCTGAGATCCTTGGAGAGCTTCTGAGGCGTCCGGTCGCTCTTCCATCGCCGTTGTGCGAGCACTGCAATCAGACTGAGCGGCTCACGTCCGATTGTCTGACATACCGGCCGCGCTGCCCTCAAGCCCAGGCCAGTCAAGGCGCGTACCTCGATCGGCGACTTTGTGGTATTCGCGGCTGAAGCATTGTACGTGTATGATATTCGCCACGCAATTCCCTGCGCTTGTGATGTCCGCGATCTCGTTAGGATCGATCCCAGTGTCGATGCCCGGCAGACGAGCGGAGATGCTGTTGGTATGGCTGCCAGTAAGGAGGAAGTACGTCGACGCCCTACACTCGTGACATGGCGGCTCATGGTCTGCGCATTCTCACTGACGGTGTTGCGCTATCCCGGGGATCGCTGATGGGAAGAGAGGATTGCCTACGATAAAGCAAGTGAATCTCGATGCGCCTCCGTACACGACATCAAGCTTTCGTCGGGTCTTCTCCATGACGGTAAGCTAGCGCGCGGAGATAACCCGGAATTAGCATGTGACGATACAAATTCGAACTTTTGCGACTTCACTTTGATCGGCCATCTTGGGAAGGTACAGCTACAGCTCCTGCCGTTTCAGAGATCTGGTTTAGTCATCCACCAGATAGTCGAGCGACAGCGGCAACCATGCCAGCCCCAACAGCGCTCCAACGAGCCCCACAGGCTCTAGCAGACGAAATGACGCCGGATACTGCGCAGCCCATGGCCGATAACGACGACATGACAATTACGACCAGCACAACCCACACCGCGATAGACGCACCCGAGACAGTCCCTCTCCCATCACCCACAGCAGACGAAGCAGCCATGCAAATCGACTCTAAGTCTTCCCTCTTCGCCCCCGAAAAAGCCTCAACCCGCCGCCTCAAAGTCGAAGACCGAAAAGTCCGGATCCCACCCCACCGCCTCACACCACTCAAAGCTGCATGGCCGAAGATCTACCCACCCTTAGTCGAGCACTTGAAGTTACAAGTCCGCATGAACGTCTCGAAAAAGACCGTCGAGCTGCGGACATCGAGTCTCACCACAGATACCGGAGCCCTGCAGAAGGGCGTCGACTTCATCACTGCCTTCACCCTCGGCTTCGATCCGGATGACGCGATTGCACTGCTCCGTCTGGACGACCTCTACATCGAGACATTCGAGATCAAGGACGTCAAGACGCTCGGTGGCGAGCACATGGGTCGCGCTGTAGGACGTATAGCAGGCAAAGATGGGAAGACGAAGTATGCGATCGAAAACGCAAGTCGGACGAGAGTGGTGTTGGCGGATACGAAAGTGCACATTCTGGGCGGGTTCCAGAATATCCATGTCGCGCGAGAGGCGATCGTAAGTCTAATCTTGGGCAGTCCGCCTGGCAAGGTGTACGGCAATCTGCGGACTGTGGCGGGGAGGATGAAGGAGCGATTCTGAGCGAAAAGGACGTTCATGGAAAAGTGTGGGATTAGCGAGGCGTCTGTGGTGGGTAAAGGCAATGTTAGCTCAACCACGCAACGAAGATAAATGTGGCAATCAAGATTTGCAGCTATTCCATACTGTATTCTTTTGATTATCTAGTGCAGAAGGCAGCACGCAAGAAAGAACTTCGTTCTTGCCTTCGCGAATAGTCAAGCAAAGAGACCAAGCAGCCATCGCTGCGCCCAAGATCACGTGCTGTCTCGAATGATAGAGACGAAGCCTTGCCCTCGCCTATCCACCCGAAGCATAAAACAAACCCACGCTAACGCACATATCCCAGTCGAAACTCCGCAGCTACAGTCCCACCCGCCATGTACCCTCCTTCGCCATTCACTCCCAATCGACGTGATTACATGCGGATATTATCGGCCTTACCACCATGCTTATCATACACCCCGCCCTTCAGCACGCACTCATCCTTCGCCATGTCATGCTTCGTCATCTGCTCACTATCCCTGAACGTCCCATCCCAATCCTTCCACTCATCAGGCGCCATATCCCACTGGTCGTCCCCGCCAAAGCCAAGACGCACCTCATAGCAAGGATCAACGAACTCGGCGTAGACTTTGGTATTTTCCAAATACGGCAGGAAGCGGTTGTCTCTGTTCGAGCAGTGCGGGTTTCTTCCACGGAGAGGCGGGTTCGGATCAGCGAGGTAGAACAGGTGGTCGTTGAAATCTGCGTCCTGGCCGGGAGGTGGGTTGAACGTACCGAGATCGAGCTGGCCGCCGTGCTTGTTGTATTTGTGGGCGCTGTCACAGTCGTTGTTGTAGACTCGCTGCAGACCACGGATGCAAGCGAACTCAGAGAGGTGGTATTTCGCCTTCGGGGCGCCGAGCCCGAAGCCGATGTGCATGTACACCGCCCCTGTCTCGCCGCAATCGTCGGGTCGTGCGCCGGCGGGCTTGATGTTGTTGTACTTTGCTGGTGGCCAATAGGAGTAGGTCATGGCGACGCTGTTCTGCTGCTCGTCGAGATCTAGAATGGTGTCCTTGACCGCCCGGCAAAAATTCTCCACGGCTTTGTCGAAGAAGACGTTGGCGATCCCTGGAACGTAATTAGCAATGGTACATTGGAATTGACGGCGGGTCATGCGTACCATGGTGACCGTAACAGTTGGAGTGGCGCACGGGTACCGCTGGGTCGTTGCTTCCAGGGAGCCAGGCGGCCGCAAGTCGAGTCTGATTGCCCCATTTGATCGCAACAGTGTCCTTGGGCGGTAAGGGGAGTCCCAGATCCGGTGACGGGTACTGTTGATCTGGAGACACTTTGGGAGTTGCATGTCCAGGGACCATGTTCTGGGAAAAGCCAATTCCGAATGACGAGAAGAAGGCGAGCAGGGTGAGGACTAGAACCATGGCGGTGGGCATGCTGGAGCCCATAGCGATTGCTGGGGAAGGTGTCGAAGTTGTGTGTAGTACTAATCTGGTAGTAGACTAACACGTCCCACTATATGGTGTAAGTATTGAGGTTGCTCCGGTAGATGAGCAGTAGGAAGAGTAGTGTAACAATAAGACACAGCGTATAATTTTTCCAAATACAGGTAGTGCTCCAAACATGAGATCCGTTGCTAGCAAACTCGCCAGCGCGACCAGCATGACTTTGTTCTGGATCCGTGCTGCTTCTGAGCGCACGATGCGATGGAGCCATCGCGAGCCCGTGTCGAAATGCCACTCCAAAGTAGCAAACAATCGAGCTCTCGTGAAACGCCATTGGCGGGAGTCTGGCGATGTTGAAGACCATTGGAAGTCGTTCTTAGGACCTTGTCCAGCAGGTCGTGGGTAGAGTCACCACCGTCCGTGACGCCAGATAGCTAGATCTCGAACTCAATGGTCTCGACATGAGTCCAAACTCAGCGGCCCACGCCCTCTCCATTCCCACCCGCCGCTCCCCACCACCGTTTCTACCGCGAACAATAATCCTTTGTCCCACCATACCCATCATACTCCCCGTGGTCCGCCACACACTCCGTTTTCTTCGTCTCGTGGTCCGCTTTGCCCTTTTCATGGTCCGTCCAAGACGGCGGATCAGTCCACCACACATCCTTCCCACCGAAACCCATATGTACCTCATAGCAAGAATCTTTGACCTCGTCAAGGACGATCGTGTTCTCAAGGTTGGGCACAAATCGCTTCCAGTTCGTGCAGTACACGTTCCTGCCATCCCTTGGAGGGGCAGGGTCTGCAAGGTAGAACAGGTGGTCATTGGATCTATGATCGATTGCTTTGCCGTCAAAGGTACCGAGGTCGAGTTGGCCGCCGTGCTTGTTGTCGACGTGGCTGCTGTCGCACCTGTTGCTCGCGTTAGGAATCTCGTAGCACTAAAGAGGGCACGATAGCTCTCACGCGATGTTGTAAACTTTCTTGAGCCCGCGCACACATGCCGCTTCGGAAAGCGTATAACGCCGTCGTGATCGGTGCGCCCAATCCGAACCCGACATTTAGATACACTTGCCCGGCCTCAGGGCAATAGTAGTTGTTATGCTTTGCGTAGCCAAGGAATCCAGCGCTCGGCGGCCAGTACGTGTACATCATGGAGACGCTGTTGGTCGCATTTCTCATGTCTAGAACCATACCATCACTCGTCTTGCAGAAGAGCGCAACAGCTTTGTCCATGAACTTGGTTGAGACGCCGGTCACTACGATAGTCATTAATGCGGAATCGTTCAAACCTAGGGGATATTCCCTGTTGACTCACTATACCCACGATTGAAGCAGTTCGTGTCTGGCATCTGTCCGGTGGGGTGGCCGGCTGTGGGATCAGATACAATGCCCCATAGGATTCGCTCAGTACCATTCATTGGAGGGGGAATATCCCTGTCGGCGTCTGCGACTCCCGTGTAAGAGTTTGGGTCAACGCGATGGATGCCCGGCAGGCCGAATGACCCAGCGACCATTCTGGCGTCCAGCTCTGATGCATGACTGGCGATAGCGATGCTTGCGAACAAGGCGTTCAGCCCGAGGAGAATTCTAGCTAATGCTGCGGGCGAGCCATCCTCAAAGCACTATCGAGTACGGCAGGCATTCGAGGAGTAGAAGACGCAGAGATAGAAGGAAGGAATGAAGTGTATGAGATCTCCACAAGGCTGCCACGGGACCAATAGACTTACCAGGATGCGGTGTGCAACACGTGTAGTCGCGGTCTGCAGACCATGCTCGTGCTCACACAGTCGAAAGATGATGTGCAAGCCTGAGTCCGATTGTGCGCCTCCAAGGCCGTTTCCGCACTCCACAGCTAGTGCATCGGCGCAGACTCTATATCACCAGTGACTCTGATACACGCGCTAGTGCCTTCCATGTCCTTTGCATTGCGCCCATCCAGCTTCATATAGAACAGAAGCGGTGTTGTCGTCCTTGTCTGTAGATCTAGATTGGACGTCAAACTCACGATCGCTGTAGGCTTGTCCCGGTCCAGGTTGAGCTTTTCAGCCAAAAACCTTTGCAGCGCGCAGGATTCTTCCCGTTTCATGGGGTTGAGCGCATTCACGAGCCAATATTCCGTTACTTTCTCATACCGTCCTCGTGTTCTCAATCTTCGTAACAATGATGTCCGTCGCTCCCATCTCACTCAACTGATCCATCGCCTGCGCAATCCTTTTCCTCTCCACCATCGCCTGCACGGCAACCCACTTCTCATCCTGTAAGTTCGTTACAGTCGGCGCCCGTCTTCCAGGCGTGATGGTCGTAGCTTTCGGAAGGCTCGCACGTTCGACGTTGTAGGTGCATAGAACGTATTTCTGCGCTGTGATAACGCCTCGGATACGGGCGGCAATCAATCGGACGAGAGAGGGGTCAGAGGGGTGCTTGGAAGAGATCAGGACAGCAGTTGAGGAGACAACGGTGGCGATGGCTTTCAGGCCGGCGGCGCGCATGGTTTCGCCAGATTCTAGGCGAGGTCAGCAGTTGCTGCAGCTGGTGAGAGGGAGGGGTTTGACGTACCGACAAGATCCACAATGCCATCAGCCACGCCCAATGCGCAAGCAGCCTCCACACTACCACCCACGAACTTAATGTTCGTCCTCAGCTTCCTCGGTCCGTCGCCATTGACCTCACCATTGCTCTCTTTTCCATCCTGCGAGTCTTCTAACTCTCGGAAGTACTTCTCTGACAGCGCTGTGAAGCTCGTCACAATGTTCCTCCCAACAAGCTGCTCCGGCGTCTGGATCTCGCCCTTCTCAGGAACTTGCACCTGCAAATCGCATTTCCCGAATTCCAGGTCCAGCAACTCCTCTATACCCGTAGTCTCGCTGCCAGGCGTCTTCGCATCATGCTCAGCGACTGTGTCTCGTCCAGTGATCCCTAGATCTACGCGACCCTCGCCGACGAATGTGGGGATGTCAGCTGCGGGCAGGAAGACCAGTGCCAAGGGCAGATTCTTGACGAGGGCGATGTCAAGTCGGTTGTGTCGGTGGAACTGGATGTCACTACCCGAGAGAAGATCGAGGCATTGGGTGTGTAGCCGACCTTTCTTGGGCACGGCGAAGAGCAGGCGATCGTTCAGACTGGCGAGTGTGGAGGTCAGAGTCGGTAGAGAGCGTGAGAAGCGACGGGGAAGAACCGGGAAGGTTGTCTCGGATGACATTGTGGGAGGGGTAGGTAGAGGAGGAAGGAGATGGGGAAAGACGTACGTACTGTGAGACGAGCTCCATGGCTAATAGTGTTATGTCGT
>JAVRRP010001126.1:0-11281 GCA_036872775.1 Oleoguttula sp. CCFEE 5521 | reverse complement strand
GGGGTACACCAAAATCACTGTCCAGATGACCAAGGATCAGTTGGCGAGGGCACTGGAGCGAGTGGGCTCAAAGGGCATCGAGCCGAGCATGCTGGTCGATGTGCTCAATGGCAGGAGGATGGAGGTCGAGGTGATCTTGGGTAATTGCGTGAGAGAAGCAAAGGCACTAGGGACCGACGTGCCTAGACTCGAGACGCTGTATGTGCTCGGGAAGGCACTGAATGAAGCTATGGCGTTGAGGCAGCCTGGGAAGAGTCTTGCGGGAGACGAGACAGCGCAATCGAAGGGCACGACCTGAGGCGTGCGGTTGACACTCACCCAGGATGCGATACGGAGCGTCTCGGTGTCTATTGCATTCTAGCACATGCACGCGGTACCCATATCGAGATCGAACGAAGCCAGAAGACCGTGGTAAAAGAATATCCTTATTATTATACGACTTCGAGACACCACCCAGCCGTACAAGTACTGAGATCTTGACCAAACACGGACGGTCATCATCACTCGCCGTCGCACTGCACTGACTGGATCCCATCATGTCCGTACATGGCATGATGACTACCATCACAGACACGGCGCTCGCGATCAAGCCCTTCACTTTGATCGCCATACTGGCACTCTTCGCGATCAATCACACCATATGGGTACACTGCATCACCAAATTCACGCTGTCGCTTTTGATCTTCGTTGTTGTCCTCTTGGTGGAATTTGAGAATTCCCTTCAAGAAAGTGGCTCGTCTAAGACCGCACCATGGATCAACACTGCTGCTCTGTTTCTCGTCGGGATCCTGCCCATCGATGCGAAGCCGCCATTTCGGAAGTCTTCAGGGTTTGCTGGCACAGTCGACCAGGGCAGATCTCAAGTGGATCTTATGCTTCTCGCGAGACTGGCTTGAACATGGCCCGGAAGCAGGAATCATAGTCGATAGAGTACGAGTGCCTTTGCTGGGAAGATCGGAGGGCATGGTGAAGTGCGGTTTCCCAGAGCATCCTGCCGGGTTGCATGATGCCATCGGTAGGGACTGAACGGCATGGACTGGCGCAATTTCACAATAGCAAAGCTGCTCGTCGCATGTCATGATCAAAGTCGTCATGGGCATGATATGAATAGGGTCATCATGGAGCGTCAATAGCGGATGGGGAATCGAGCTCCAGCTGACTCGTGGGATTGAGATGACCGCAATTGTGAATCAAGACTCCGCTCTGTCCAGAATTTCAGCCCGCGAGAATATCCGTGAAGCGTCGACGATTATCTCTGCTTGACGGGTTGCACACTTCATGAGAGCGTGATAGCTGCTGTATCATCGCTCGCAATCGTGCGCTTGTGGAATCGGCAGCATGCGTGGGAGTTAATTCCGGCTCACCCTAGTAGTGCGTACTTGCATGCGTGTCCCATATCCACACTGTGTAATGAAGCATGTTGCAGGGCTCACAAAACGAACAGCACGCTGAGCTCGCCAGATGGGGCCAAGATGATGTTAGAGCTCGGACTGAAGGGTTCGCATTGAGCTCGACCGGCACCACCGAGGTCGTCAATTGATCATGTACTATACACACTCTTAGTACATTGTATATCAGGTTTTCGATTCACCTATCGTCATAGGTTTTGTTCTGTACAGCCTCTCCCTCACCGACGACAACATAGGCGATAGTAGTACCAAACAGGAAGTCGAGCGTCGAACCTCGCTTACGAAAGTAGGAGTGAGTACCTAAAGAGGCTCTGCCGCAGACCGATCATCCAACAGACCTCGTAAGCGTCTTTAAATGGGCATGACTTGAGGGTCTAAGAATAAGGCGATGTCGCGAACGAGTCTACCCCAGCGACTGCTTCGGCGACAGCTGCAACATGCGCGCCAGCCTGACATAGCTTCGGGTATTGCAAGACCAGGATGTCGAGCCTATGCGACCCCGCCTCAGTCGAAAGATGAGAAAGAGTCATTCCGAGGGCAGCTGTATGAGAGCACATTGGAACGGGTGGGGAAGGAGCGGGCGGAGCAAGCACGGTTTGCATCTATAAGGGAAGGAGAGAAGGCCGCAAGAGGTACACCAGCATGGCTAGTGCCACTAGGTAGGAATCATGGATGCGTGTTCGCCCCCCCCTGTTCCATCTGACAGCATGCAGTGCTCTCTGTAGGCGTCTTCGGAGGTTACCTCCTCGGTCAGACCGTAGGTGGAGAGATCGACTCCACTTCTACCCTCTCCCTTGCCGCGGCGCAACCACCCAAACACGACACCTCCCCAGCCACACTCCAGGCAGCATGGTCAGATTTCAAGAACATTGTCGGCGAACAGAACGTCTCCACCCAAGCCGAGGAACTCAAATCCCACGCCGGCAGCGAATGGAGCAGCTACCCTACCCTGCCCGGCGATGTCCCCTTCGCCATCGTCAAGCCGGGCAGCACAGAGGAAGTGAGTGAAGTGATGAAAGTCTGCCATCGCCGTCGGATTCCCGTCACAGCCTACTCTGGTGGCACATCGCTTGAGGGCCACTTCGCAGCCACTAGAGGCGGCATCTGCATCTCCTTCGCCCGCATGGACCAGATCCTCACGCTGCACAAAGACGATCTAGATGTCGTCGTGCAGCCAGCAGTTGGCTGGGAGTACCTTAACGAAGAGCTCGCCGAGCAGGGTCTCTTCTTCCCGCCAGATCCAGGTCCAGGCGCAATGATAGGCGGCATGATAGGCACGGGTTGCAGTGGCACAAACGCCTACCGCTACGGCACGATGAAAGACTGGGTCATTTCGCTCACTGTCGTGATGGCCGACGGCTCGATAGTGAAGACCAAGCAACGGCCACGAAAGTCCAGCGCTGGCTACGATCTTACGCGGACGTTTATCGGCAGCGAAGGCACACTTGGGCTCGTCACGGAGGCTGTGCTGAAAGTCACGCCGAAGCCTCAAAACACTTCAGTCGCAGTCTGCACGTTCCCCTCGATCCGGGATGCCGCGAACTGTGTCTTCAAAGTGGTAGGGGCAAGTGTGCCCATAGCCGCGATCGAGATCCTGGATGACGTGCAGATGCGATGCATCAATGATGCCGGTGCGACTTCGCGCAGCTGGCAGGAAGCGCCGACGCTTTTCTTCAAGTTCACAGGCACGCAAAGTGCTGTCAAGGAGTCTATCTCGCAAGTGCAGAAGTTGGCGAAGGGAACGGGGAGTAAGACCTTCGAATTTGCTAAGAACGCTGAAGAAGGCGCTGAACTTTGGCAAGCGCGCAAAGAGGCACTGTGGTCCGTCATGGCTAAGAAGCGGACTGATGCTGACCATGTCTGGACTACCGATGTCGCTGTCCCGCTCTCTTCACTGGCTGATATCATCGATGAGACGAAGGCTGACATTGCGAAGAGCGAGTTGATTGGCAGTATAGTTGGTCACGTTGGTGATGGCAATTTCCATGCCATCATTCTGTACAATGATGAGGAACACGACATCGCGGAGGGAGTTGTGCATCGGATGGTAAAGCGGGCGGTGGAGATGGAGGGAACCGCTACGGGGGAGCACGGTGTGGGTTTGGTGAAGAGGGATTATTTGGAGCATGAGATTGGGCTGGAAGGCGTGGCTCTGATGAGGAAGGTAAGCGCATCATGTTGTGGTGTGGTCGAGTGCGGAAGAACCTTGCTGACTTTGTGTGCAACAGATGAAGCAGGCGATGGATCCGCTATGCTTGCTGAACTGCGACAAAGTTGTGAGAATGCAGCGACCAAAGCCAGGCGAGGTGATGGAGTGGTAGTGAGCGACAGCACACATCTGTACATGGTACAACCAGGAACTCCGATTTTTGAGTTCCTAGCTGCAGGTCTATTTCCACCAGCTCATCGCCCAAGTACGTTGATCCAGCTGGGCGCGTATGTCCCTGTGCCGTCAAACAGCAGGAGGTATACAATCGCCGCAGTGGCAGTGTTCATGATCGCAAATGCAACCCACACCCTGTCCTTCGAGTGTCTCGACAGCTGAGCTACTGCCCAATTGTAAGGATTGTTGCAGAGGCTCATTGAAGCCAGGACGAATCGCCACACGAGTAGGAATAGAGTCCGCAGGAGAACCCACTTCGTCCGATGCGCCACAGCGGTCAAGCGGAGTATAAGCTTACTCTGCTCTGCCTGCGTAGTTGAGATGACCAGTTGAGACGTGTCTGTAATCGTCGGAACGCCTGACTCGATCCCTACCGTATCCGCGTTCTGATGGTCCAGCGGCAAAAGTGCGTGCTGATCGTCGATCGGTGAAAACGGGTCCCTGCTTGTTCCTATGCGGACGGCCATGACTGTGAAGTCCCGGATATCTTGGAAGATCATCTTTGGAAGGTTGCCGTGAACAAGCGATACCTCCTCGCCACTTGGCGTGAAGGGCCACGCATCGTCATCGCGTGCAAGGTTGTGCTCGACATGAACGGGACCGTTCGCCCCAACAGCAGGAGAACCATGTGAGTCGGGAGCCTCCCCTGTTGTAGGCAAGACCGTGGGTTGCAACTCCACCTCGATCAGTGAGGAATCGGGAGATCTGCCTCTCGATACATGTTTCAGTAAAGCCCTGGCGCTGATTTCTAAAAGAAGTGCGAGGCAGTAGCTGACGGCGGCAGCATGGAAGAACAGTCCAAGATAACGGTTCGTGAAATCAACAGTCAGCTTCGGCTTAGGCCGTGAAGCTGGATGCTTGATGAGCGCATGTAGCGTGCTTGGCGTGAACAAGCCGAAGAGTAAAAGAGGTGGTGACCTGGGGATCCACCACTTCTGGACAGCCATGTAGCACAGGAAATGCTGCAGGGCGAATGTACTCCACAGTACCGAAATTGAGAGCACCAACCATTCGATGCTGTTGTTGACATTTTGCGAAGGTGTATTTAGATGCGTGACGTCGAAAATTTTGGTCCACACATAGCACAGGGCGAGGAAGTGAGAGATGTTGCTAGCAGGCGCAATCTCGTCGAAAGCGGTTCGCCGGCGTCTATCGCGCCCTCTAGGTCGTGCCTCCTCTCTTTCCACAAGGGACTTCAAGTCTGTGACTGGCGCCCCCAGGTACAGGGTACGAGCCATGCTAGTTACCGTCGCAAAGAGGTACACAGCAGCCAGTGCCTGGGTAATGGGGACGCCACTGGAACTGAATAGCTTGATCGCTTGCGGCAAGACGCCGACGACGAAAGTCGCCAGTCTTGTGGTGAGGACGGTCGGACTTACGTGCTCGACGTTGTCTGAGTACTGAGCCGGATTGCAGCTTTTGTCGACCATAATGTAAATGTCAGCTAGTGCATCGACAGCACAGATGAATGGCGACGAGCGGTGCGGCCATAAAGTATTGTCGAACAGATCTCCACTCCAAAGGTAGCCAGTGAACGAGGGCTGCAGCATCCCATTAAGTACGATGCTGGCCAGAGCCCAGAACAGCGATTGTCCAGAGGCTTCATGCTGTTGATTAGCCCACCCAGCTGTTCTCGAAGTCGTATCATCCATCAAGCTCATCTTAGTACAAGAAACGGAGTAGTCCACCTTCTCTACTGTAGTGAAGCATGATACGCCCTACTTGGCTACGGCCATAGATGGGCTGCGCAATATGTCGAAGTCCCATGTGAGGTACGCGATGCTACTTCGCCACAGGAAGATGTGAGGCTAAGCGCGATGCATCTTTACCCGATGGCCTGCTGCAGACCCATGTCGCGCTAAATGCCCCATGCAACGAGCTCTTCGCCTAAGGCACGTTCATAGCGCTATCGATGAACCACCATAGCGAGCAGATTCAAAATAGCGTAAACTCGTTCAAAGGATTGGTATAAGTAAGCAGCCTAATCTCGGCTCCCAGCTGCCTTAAGGGGAAGGCGTTGCACTGGAACTCTATCTTGGTCCTAAAGCATTACAATAACTTGTATAAGCATACTTCTATGTCGACCCTGACGTGTCCTGCCTTATGACCATATGACTAGTGTAGCTACCTAGTATCCTACACGATCTCACTTAAAGTCTAAGCATTTAATATCGGAAAATTTCAATAGAGAAGTGTTCGATCTTGTCACTTCCATACCCCAGTCATTGACATCCTTCCTTGCCATAGTACATTTCCGCGTGAGAATGCGCATCAATCCTGCGGGCTACAGTAATCCTCCCGTTTCGGTCAGCGACGCGGCCATGCGATCCTTCGAAGATGATTGCAGACCAATCGATCGGCCCAGGAGCCAAGCGACCCATCGATCTGCACACATATCCAACCCACACCATTTCTGAAGCTCAGGAAAACAGTGCTAAACCTCGATCTCCCCGACACTATCTAATCTACACTGTCAGCGCCACATTCTCGTACCCAATGCTGGCTTGTATCGGACGGGTTAACGATGCACGGATAGCATGTGCGGAGATCACGAGGCAATTCCAAGCATCCATGACCAGCATCCAGCCCAGCTTATATCCAGCGCAATGTCGTGCTATCCATGCATCGCCTCTAACAGCACTTATCTTTCCACTCCTATACCACAGTGTGAGCATTATAAGAATTTCCACTCGACATGTATTTACCTTTGTCGATCCAACTCTTCGCCGCCTATGCTGCTCTCGCTGTGCACGCGCTTTCTCCTGTACAAGTGCAATTCGGTCTGATCGAGGGTGGACGGTGTGACAACGCCTCGGGAGGAGACTTCTTCAGAGGCATCCCGTTTGCACAACCACCGACGCACGCTCTACGCTTTGGTTCACCTGTGCCAGCTTCGAACAAATATGCAGGAGGGAAGCTGCTGGCCAAGTCACAACCTCCCGCGTGCATACAATTCAGCTCGGACTTTGCGGTTAATGGTCCCACGTCTGAGGACTGCTCAGTTATCTCTAACTCGAGTAATGCTTTACTAGACTACTGATATTTGGCCACAGTCTCTATCTCAATATCTTCGTACCGCCAATCGCCAGTCTTGATTCGAAGCTGCCCGTACGCATTTGGGTCTATGGTGGGTCCAATACGGCCGGTGGTGTATCTGACCCTCTGTACGACGGTTGCAACGCCATATCTAGCGGAGCAATGACCGTGACTCTGAACTACCGTCTCGGGGCTTTGGGTTGGCTTTCTCTGCCAGGAACAAAAATTCACGGCAATCAAGGCATTCAGGATATCCTTCTTGCTCTCCGCTGGGTTCATCATAGCATCGCTTCATTTGGAGGTGATCCTGTGGGTTCTGACGATAACGCTTTGTGGAAGTGGCTGTGCTGACAATACGGAAGGGACAAGTCCTCTTGAATGGACAATCTGTTGGTGCATACAACGCATTTGCCGTTGCCAACCTACCTCAAGCTTCTGGTCTGTTTGCTGCGGCGATCTTCGAATCCGGAGGTGGACGTGATTATCCAGGCAAAGACACAGCCCATCAAGTCGAGTCCGCATATGCCGCTGCTCTGAACTGCAGCACCACAGACGTGCGTTATAGCTTGCCCACGTGCCTAGGCTCGACGAGATGACCAATTCCAATTACAGGTTCACTGAGTTCGAGCTTTGCCTGCCGAGGCTTTGCGATCAGCGTGCATGTCCTTGCCAATTCTCCGTACAGGCTTTGGTCATTATCCAGGACTCGGAGCAGACTCGGCATACACTGCGACGATGGGTCCCTTTGTCGACGGCCATGTCATACCAAGACAGCCATCGCAAGCTGGTGTCGCTGTCCCTTCCATTTCCGGCTATAGTACGTATGTTGGATGACCTGTCAACCCGTGCTTGAAGACTGACACCAACATGTGAAGACACCAATGATGCAGCATTGTTCGTACTAGAAACCTTCAAAAGTCCCCTGCTTGTCACTCCGGCGAATTATTCCGATTTCCTTTTCCAAAACTACGGCGAGGCAGCAGCACTTCGTCTACAGACTGCTTTTCCGTTGGCCTCGTTCAACAGATCTCAGTTTCCAGCCTATTCTGCAATGGAGGAGATCTATACGCTGTCCCAGTACAAGTGCCCAGCTCTGCGTGGAGGCTCTGAGGCGTACGCTCGAGACATCCCCGCGTGGGTCTACGCATTCAACCATACCCTCACCTGTCCCTGGATCCCTGGTATTCCCGTCCCGGTCCTTTCCTTGTTTGGGCCCACACACACAGCGGAGCTACCCTTCGTATTCGGCCATACTACAAGACTACCCTTGCCAAACGGGACGTGTGCTCTCACGGCTGCCGAAATGAATCTCAGCTCGCTGATACAAGAGATATGGACGATCGTGGCGTCAGACCAGTCTCCTCAGAGGACCGTTCCTCAATGGCAACCCTTCGAACGCACTAGCTGTCAAGGTCTTGTTTTAGATGTCGGAGGTGCACGTGGTAACGTTGACTGCGGACCTTGCGATGTGTTCAACAGCTTAAGCATTGCCTTCGATGCGGCGTGCTGACCGGCCTTCGAGATTCAACCTCGTCTCTTTTCGAACCCTTGCCTTCTTGTCAAAGATTGTATCGGTAAGACAAATGCTAACAACTATGATCGCTTGTCACTCCAAGATCTGGTGATCTGTCGAAACTCGGACCTAGGAAAGTGGGTACGGAATCAAGTGCTCCAAAACCTGGGAAGGAGTAGTGAATGGTATGCTGGAGCACATCATTGGCTCGTCAACGCTAAGGTTGATATGGGCTGGAGCAGGAAACCGTAGAGAATTAAACACGTTATAGTTCCAGTATGCTATACATTGTATCCTATTGCATAGTACATCCACGAATGTCTAGTGAACAGGCATCGTCCTAGTACAATGAAACAAGCTTGCAGACAATTTTGGTATGCCAAACGCTCGATTGTAGGAGTGCATCCTCTATCCTTCTCGTGTGCTCCTGCTAGATATCACTGACTATACTGGGCGGGCACGATATATTTCTACAGATATCTCGAGGCTAGGGAAGGACGCCATGCGCATAGCCCTCCTCTTGCAATAGCGCGACGACGCCTGATGCCCACCGCAGGCTAACATCCGAAGCGATGAATACGAACCGGCCTCGGACCCAGTCAAGCTGTGACTTCGCCTTGAATATCGAATGGTTATGCTGGTGCGGTAATCGTACATTTTCGACTGGCGACGTCCCTAGCTCCCGGCCTGTAAATTCAAGTGCGCACTGTGCTGCGAAGAATAACGCCCATACGGAACTGTAAGCCGAAGTACGGGCTGGTGTCACGTGACCAACCTGGACCGGAACGCAAGCGCAGACGTCGTCATGCAGGTCATATCGTATCGCTTGGATGTCGTACTGCCGCTTCGAACGCTTCACAAAAGGGACGTCGATGACTCGGCGCAATTTCTCTCGCGCAAGAAGCATCATCAGTCTGGATGCTCTATATGAGTTCCATAGTCCGGGTGCGGGCATTCCAGAATAAGCATGGACGGTACCATTCCAGATGTGAATGGACCGATCGACCTGAAGATTGTAGTGTTGCCATCGCTTGTTTGATCATGGGGTATTGAGAGCCCATGCCGCCATCCGTTCATCAAGCTCATTGATGGCACGTATGCCATGTGCTGCGCAGATCTTTTTCAGCTTGAGTCGTCCCCACATTGAAGCAAAACCAAGACAGATGTCATTCAATTCGTCGGCGGGGCGGGCGAATATGTCGTCGTGACATGCCGCGTCGAGCTACGTAGTCCATGTTCTGCAGAACTCGGGAGGATCCAAGCGAGCCCAGAGGCAATGAATCATCTGAATGACACAGTCACTTTTGAGTTCGCCAGTCTGTACAGGGTTTCATGACTTACAGTCTCTGCTCTGACTTCCCGAAAAAGTGATCGGCCGACAGCTGATCCCAGCAGTGATCTGCCTCGCAAGCTGACCAATGTCATCGCACCTCCAATGTGGGCCTTCCATGACTGCATTGACTGTCCGCCATCACACGTGAGGTTCTGCATACCCTGTCAGTATTGGTTGTAAGACAGATGATCACGTTGCCGGTACCTCGTAAAAGCTCAGCATCAGCACGGCCATCAGAGTGTTGTCTGCGGACTGTTGAAGCGAGTCTAGCAGTGCCAGGTTTACAAGGCCTAGCGCTTTTGCATACATCGCAAGGCTCCATGCTCGACCGTACGGAATCTTTTGGACATTACTGAGCGCAGCCACACCACAAGCTTTAGCAGCCGATGCTAGGCAGTCAACTTTTCCTTGCCCGAATGCGCGATCTGGGACATATTTCCAGTATCCATGAGAGATGAATCAATATAGGAAATAGTTGACGGCAATCTCTTCTGGCTGAGGCACCAACGATATCGCGACGCAGGAGTGTGGGCTGAGGACGCCAGGTGACTGTACCGTGTCGACATTGAGAACTCTCGTGTGTTGCCGTGGAACGTCTTTAGCGGTGCTGTGTACCGCGGCAGGCTGGTGAGCATTCCCTTGCCTAAACCTAGATCTGACAAGGCTTGTTTGATCTCGGAAACGAGCGCCTGAATCGTGTCTGAAGCCTAGACACATCTTGTCAAGCCTTGCACATCTGAGGCATGTCGGACGTTCCATCGTGCACCTCTTCTTAGCCGTACGGCAGGATTCACACCCTGTAGCAGGCTTCCCACTGTAGACCATTCCCGTAGGAGCAAACTGTTTTATACGTGGGTCGATCGCGAATATGACGGATCAACGCGCCTGTGGCGAAGGTGCAGCCTTTTATAGCTAAGATAGTTGCGGTTGAAGTCCTTCCTACACCGCGCTAAGAACTTGCTATAAAGCTTACTGTAGCTAAATTCATATAGCTATTACACCGTGCAATCTGGCTCTATTAAAAGTAAGTACTAGCTTATTTCTTTAAGAATCATACTACGAGGTTCGTAACTTGATTAGATTTGATTCCCACTGACATAGACCGGGCGTCTCAGGCGTCGGACTGTCATGCAGTCAAAGACACCGCCTTTTGGGCGTCAACACGCACCGCGCTCGAAAGGTGGCTGTCTCACTTGCCGTCGTCGGAAGGTGAGGTGCAACGAACAGCATCCCCGATGTTCTGCCTGTGAGCGCCTCAATCTATCCTGTACGTGGCGACAAGCACACCGAGATAGTGACCATGGCAATGCGAGTCGGCGAGCTCCTGGTCCCGCATTGGAGACCTCACATGTGCCAGACCCAACTATTAGCGAGATGCCACTCCTGGATGCTGATGTCACGACTTGGGACTTCAACGACCTCATTTGGCACGACACAGCCTTTCTGGACCACTCGACAGACTGGCTGAACGACTTTCAGCACGGCAGTGGTATCAGTACATCGGGCTCAGCAAATCGCCAGGCCTCTATCCCGCATGGCACTGTCAGAATCACGAGTAATAATGCGGTCGTCCAGTCTGCCACTTCGCCCACTTCATCTGTGGAGGG
>JAVRRP010001125.1:0-11319 GCA_036872775.1 Oleoguttula sp. CCFEE 5521 | reverse complement strand
CACGCCCTGTACATCATTCTTAAGTATTAGATATACCTCTACCGCGCGGGCAGCACCGGCGAGCGCATCTTCAGCAAAGCCGAGCACGCGGCTCAGTTCGGGCACCCGCTTGGAAGAACGGGCTTGGGTCCGAGGAAGTGATGGAGAGGAGTCGAGTACGCGAGGATGAGGAACACCTGATACCCAACATACCCTAGTGTACTTGTAATGCAGGCGAAGAGCTTTCAATGTGTGGTACATGAGCAATCGAGTCGTTTGAACGGCTTCCCTGACATCTCTCTCTCATTCATGCATATTAGTGGGTATCGTTCCATTCATCTCCTTCCTCTGCGCAACTCGCTCATAAGCCTTCTCCCGCGTGCAGCAGAGTACCTCCAACGTCAATCTCTATTGAACATGGCCAGATCTACACTTCGACCACCTCACCGCAACGCCTTCTCAGCGAACTTCGGCAGCACGAAGCACGCCTCGTGGATCTCCTTGCTGTAGTACTTGCACAGCTTATCCTCCTCCGCCTTGCTCCAGCTCCGCACCGGCTTCTTCACGTTCACCTTGCCGTCCTTGCAGCACACCATGAACCCAATCTGTCCGGATGGGTATGTCGGGATAGTGGTCCAGCCGTACTCGGCTACAGGGAAGACTGTGCCGATAGACTTCTTCAGATCGGCGATCATCTTCATGTGCAGCCATGGGTTCTCGGCTGCGAATTGTTAGCTTCACTCAACCGCCGCAGCAACAAATCGACTCACCCTGCGTAGTGATGATGCCACCCTCCCTCAGTGCGCCATGCAACAGCTCGAAGTACGGCTTCTGGAACAGACTCTCCGCCGGGCCCTCTGGATCGGACGAATCCGTGATGATCACATCGAACGTATCTTTGTAATCGTCCAAGAACTTGAACCCATCCCCAACATGCACCTTGACATTCGGGTGCTGGAACCCCACACTCATACCCGGCAGATACTTCTTGCTCAACCGTATAACAGCCTCATCAATATCACAAAGCGTCGCCTCTTCAACACACTCATGTTTGACAACCTCCCTCAACACACCTCCATCACCACCTCCGATAACGAGGACTTTCTTCGGCGACGGGTGCGCCATCATGGCCAAGTGGGTGATCATCTCCTGGTACGCGAACTCGTCGCGCTCGGTGGCTTGGATGACGTTGTCGAGCACTAGCACCATGCCGTAGTCGGAGGACTCGAAAATCAGGACGTCTTGGTACTTGGACTTTTCGTGGTGGACTATGCTGTTTACTTTGAGGGTCATGGCTTGACCGGGCCACATGGGGGAGATCTCGCGGAACCAGCCTGGAGGTCATTGTCAGTTTCTCGATCTGAGTTGGAGGGACAGCGTTCGCGATTGGAGTGGTGTACCATCTTGAATCGTGGGGTGGGTGATCTCTGCCATTGTGAACTAGGATCTGTGGATTCGATTGGGAGGGGTGTGATTCGCGAGCAATTGCTTTGCTATAGTAGAACGGAAGTGAGTGTAGAAGGAAAGAGGACTTCACTGTTGTTCGCTAGTACTCTGCACGTGGTAATGAAATTTTATAGTTTGCATTCAGGTACACCGGAACCCAGCGATGGCTACCCCACTTGACTACGCTGCACTCCCGAAAGTACCCCTCCATTTGCTTCACTCTACGTACATAACATCCAAGTGTCCCGACTCTCGTTGATGAGCAATCGCAGCTATCTGAATCTTGAGGAAAGCAGAGGTCCACTTACTTTCAACATGCGTCTCCCCTACATCCCCGATGACCCTCAGATGCCCAACGAGGAGGACGCTGCCGTGGTCCAACGAGTAAAAGATCGCAGAGGCGGCAAGCTTATCGCTCTCGACAAAACTCTGCTACACGCTCCGCCAGTCGCAGATGGCTGGAACAGCTTTCTAAAAGCAATAAGGACGCAGACGACGCTCCCAGACAGTGTGCGGGAGACGGCGATCTGCAGGATCGCAGCGCTGAACCAGGCATGGTATGAATGGGATGCTCATGTGCCGATACTGGAGAAAGCGGATGTGCTCGACAAGTCTGCGATCGAGAGGCTGAAGGAGAGATCAAAGGTGAAAGAGAGCGGCTCTGAGCCAGGTTTTGACAAGAAGCACTTGGCTGTGTTACGGTACACAGATGCCATGACATTGAGCTGTGTGGTTCCGCAGGCGATCTTCGATGAATTGAAGTCTCACTTCAGCGATAGGGAAGTCGTGGAGATCACGAGCACTGTTGCTGCGTACAACTGCGTTAGTCGATTCCTGGTTGCATTGGATGTTGGGGAGATGGCGCAGAAATACAATGTCGATATGAGCTGAGCCAGTGTTGTTGGCAGGCCACTGCGCTCTCCATAATGACAGAGGCTGAGGGCATCGCCGCGTGGGAATCGAATTGGTCACGGCAGTACCTGGTCTCGTCTATGTGGACGCAGACGTGTCGGACCGAGAAGTGCAGAGCCGCGTAGAGGCGCTCTACGCGCACCCATGCTGTTCGAGAGATAGCCTTGACTGCGACACATTGTCTTGAGCCTCCTGGCATCTACTTGCAAGAGGTAGTCCAGGCCGTGACAACGCGATGCTTGCGCGTGAACTGGTTATAGAGCACGGACGGGTTATTACCGCAATGGATGACCACCGCCGAGGTGAACTTCTGTGCCCGTCTCGTCTCCGTGATAGCTACTCGCTCGCGTATAGTTGTACATGCAGCATCGTGCCTGTGTGTAATGCATAGACACCCACGAGTCGTGCCCTTGAGGACTTACCTAATCGGGTCCGTACAGGTGCCGTGGGGGAGGGTCCGTTGGTGGGTTCGGACGCGTGAGGTTGAGTAGCCGCGTGGACTACTTCACGCACACGGTTCACCATCGCTGTAAATAGTCTTGCTGCGAGAATGAGTACTCTCGCATCTCTGCCTGCCCTCGTGTACCGGTTCCTTCCTCTGCGTATCACAAGAACGTTCACGCAGCTGCCGAGCATGAGCCTCCAGGAGCTTGAAGCTGGTCTACTCGAGTACTCATGGTATCGCTTTTTCACCGAAACGTGAAGGCCACTTATCGGTACCAGGTAGCTACATCTGCCCGCGGAGCTGTGAACTACCTGTACAGAGTGTTCAACTCCGCCCGGTGGTCATCAGACCCTGCTTCTCTGGGCATTAATCACGACATCATCCTAGTAGCTGGCGTGCAGCGTTGGAGCTCCACCATAAAGTTACCGAAGAGCCTCTAGCTCACAATGGCCCCGTTACCTTGCTCTCCGGTCTCGAATTCGACAGCATCTGAGTCGCAGTCCTTTCCGACCTCTGAAGACTCGGACGACTCGCTTACGACACCACGACCTGGGCCAAGTGACCCTACGCAAAGGACGCATGCAAATCTAAGCAGGCCGTCTCTGCCTCCAACATTGTCGACCTCACCAAAGGGTGTACGAGAAAACGGCAAAGTCAATGTGCTAGGTGGAGGCTCTGGAGAAGGCAGCAGTCCGCGAAGCGGCAACAGCAGCGGCAAAGCACCAGTCCTCACCGCGTGCAACGCCCACTATCCTTCTCCTGGTCCGGAACAAGCTGATGGTCAGCCACGGAACCCCTACACCTTTGGCACTTCCCCCAAGAAGTCTGCAGCAGCCTGGCAGACAGATCGTACAGCCATCGATCGCAACCTGAGTGTAACCTTCTCCAACCTCGCCCCCATCCCCAGACCCGAGCGCAAGGGCTCCTACAGTGGCATGACACGGCGCACGCCTGATGCGAGTCCGCATACACTCGTCCGCAGAGGGGACCCGGAGACAGAGAGCAGTGCGGACGAGAGCACAGCCATCATTCGACGAGAGGGCAGGACCTACGGAGCGACGAGCGCGGAAGGGTCGGCTGACCAGGAAGTGGATGACAGTGGTGCAGGCTACGTTGGAGCTGCAGAAGAGGTCAGTCCGAGGCGGAGGACGGCATCGAGTTTGAAGAGCAAGTCGAGAAATGTAAGCGCAGGCGCAGCCGGAGCTGCAGACAGGCAGCAAGATGCTGCACCGGATGGGACAGATGAGAGGGAAAGCTGGTGGAGGGGACTCGTGGACAAGTACGGCAGTGTGGAGCTTGAGAACAAGGGCAGCGTGGCTAGAGACCATCTGGCGCTTGGTGTGTGAGTACGCTACGCTGAATGTGACTGCCCGCTGACATGTCCAACAGAGCGTACTTTTCTCGCTTGGCTGCGGACCTCGCTATCGTTCGCTAGTATCGGCATAGCAGTAACGCAGCTTTTCAGGCTCAATTCCACCCTCAAGCAAGACGCACACGAAGCCTATGCATCGATGTCCTTCGTTCAGCTGCTGCTTTCGGACGCTGAGCCGCAGCATAAGCTTCGACATGTGGGCAAACCTCTAGGCGCGACTTTCCTCGGCATCTGTAAGCGACTCTAACGCCCGACAAGCTGCGCAATTCTTGCTAATATCTTCGCAGCGATCTTGGTCCTGTTGCTGGGCTTCCACCGATACTTTGAGAGCCAGCACTATGTCATTCGTGGCAAGTTCCCAGCATCCAGGGGTACAATCGTGCTTGTCTCCCTCGTGGCCTTTCTGCTCATCGTTGCGAGTCTGGTAGTTGTGGTCGCCGTCGCGCCTAGCGCTTTTCACAAGTAAGACTTCATTCCACAAGCAACAGGTCTAGAGCCTCGCAAACTACTCTCAGCTCTCCGGCCATGTCAGTCGGTAGCCGAAGACAGTTCTGCGCAGCAGCTCATCGCCGGGGTCTTCTTCGAACATGACCTTCTCCATAATATGCTCGAAGATCTTTTCGACCTCGAGACCGCCAGCTCGTGCCAAGTCGAAGAATGCAAGATCTTTCTGCAACAGCCATGGCCTGTACGGCGTGAAGAAAACGAGGGCTTGAGCACCGGTCTCCCTGCCCAGTGTCTTCTGCACGGTAGCCAACAGCTTGGCATGCTCAGAATGATTAAAGAGGAGGTCGGCGAGGATCAAGAGATCGAACGACTCGATACTGTCCGACAGACGTGCGATGAGAGGGCTGGTGTCTGCGCCCCACAGGAAGCCATTGGCGGTGATGTTCCGAGGCTGAGGAAGCTGATTGCAATGGTCAATGTTGTACTGCAGGTTCCCTATCAGCTCTGCGTCTGGATAGTCCGTCACAATGGCCTGCTTAGCACCTAGCATCGCACAAACAATACTAGGCAGTCCAGCGCCGGCACCGAGCTCGAGCATGCATTTCCCATGGACGAGAGTTGCGGCATTGTCTTCGAGATAGGTTGCTAGTGTACGACCGGCGTTCCAAAGATGGTGGCCCCAGAGCGGATTGTGGCCAACGAGTCGCAGTGTGAGCTCGTCTCCTCTGGCCAGACGGTGTGAGGCGAATGTGGGTTGCTTCTCGGGTTCATAGAAATCGTCCGGCTCTTTGAAGAGGTCACTTCCACCGAGTCCGATTTCCCCATCGTCGTCTGAAGTCGACATCGTCGTGAACCCAACACCGCTCCACGCCTATCTGTCCTGTACCCAGGAATGATCTGCCAACTACATGTTTGCATGCCGTACTTTCGGAGATCGAGAAGAGTTTAACCCGACTGAGCTGACTCAGCCCGCCGATTTATACTTCACTCCAGACCATCGTCGTAGAACAGTGTTTCCAGGCGTCCCTTCATTCCGCTTTTTCGTTTTCGTTTCTTCTGCACCTTTCATGTCACGCTCTATTCCTTCATCGCATCGTACTGCACTCAGCTTCACTGTCGCTTACATATAATCGCCAAACCTTCACTGCCCTCATGGTCCGAGCGTCCTTGCATATGGAAACTTGCTCAGTGGGATGAAACCGCTGGTGGGTGGTGGTCAGTAAGAGGTAAGCAGTATCTGACCGCTGCTGTGGTACACACCCTTCCATGTGCTCCCTGGCCATCTTGGCGATCCGACCTCGTGGTGAGTAGCCGATACCCTTCGCTGCATTTCGTCATGTGGATCTGTGCTGTCAGACCCTCTTGACTTCACTTCTTACTGCTGTGGGACCGTGACTGATGAAGAGCAGGGAACACAGAGAGACTGGTTGCACAGGGTTTGATCGATCAGCATGGACTCGGAGAAGCCGTTCAAGACCATCGAGGTCATTGATCTTCGGACGAGCCAAGCATGCAAGATCGCTTGCATGTCATGTATCCGGGGCCACCGGACGACTTCATGCGGGATTCCAGTATGTCGACAGAAAGTCTTTTGGACTGTGAAGCGGCCTGGCCGACCTTCGAACTCATGCACATGCCGCTACAACTCGGCTGGTGGGTGTAAATGTGCGACAGCGATGTCCAAATGCCCTCACAAGGTCAAGAAGGGCGAGAAGCGATCGAACGAATGTCGGTGCGATGAACAGGGTCGTTACTGCTGTCTATTGGAGCCGGATCATTGGGAGTCGTTGATGAGACTTGAGAAGCCTGGGGTGACGTTCTTTTCGAGTCGAGAAGCGCTGGAAGCGATTCAGCATGGTATGCGTGCTGGGACTCCTGCAACACCCAGCTACTACATGCCTAGTACTCCCGGAAGTGCGATGAGCAATCCGAGTACGCCTGCCGTCCGCACACGTCAGACGTCACTGCTACGAGAACCTAGTACGCCATTTGAATCGATTCAATCTCCACAATCGACGTTGACGCCACAGTTCGGATACATGGGCCTGGGCAGTCCGGTCGGTACGTCCGGCATACAGTCTCCGGATCCACTAGCATGGGATGGCATCATGACAAGCATACCATATGCGCCACTCACATACAACTTCAACGATGCACCACAACCCGAACGAGGGTCGTGCTGTCAGCCCTCAGCATCGCTCGCGGAACCAGAACCAGAACCACAAGCACAGATCAGCTCATGCTGTCAGCCGGCAACAGACGGCAATGACGATGACTACGATATGGAGGGAGGGAGTTCATGCTGCCAGAGAACCACTCGGCCTGCAATGGCTACGGATACCTTTGCACACAATGAGCCATTTCCCAAGCTCGAACCCTTGGATCCGTTCCTTGCAAGCGCAGCGCCATCAACGTTCGACGCAATATACACTCCACCCATATTCGACTATGATCGCTGGGTACAGAATTATCAGGCATATCAGATGCCCGGCGCAATCTGTCAGAAGTGCGGCTTGAACGGATGTACATGTCGGAGCTGCCCGACTTTGATGCAAAACCAGAGCACTACGAGCTGGGCTCACGGGTGCGGTCGCGCACATGCTAGGATTATGCAGGCGCCGACTCGACAGCTCGTACACGCTGCGTCCATGCAGCAGGCGCCACAGCCCATACCGGCACCCATTGCCTTCGCACACAGCGATTCCGCACCTCCGCCATCAGCTTTCGACTACTCAGCGCCTCTTGACTTCGGCCTCGATCCACAGGTACTTGCACCGACACACCCTTTCCAGAATCCCATGGATTTAGATGGATTCGATCAATCCCTCGTTCCCACAAACACGGCAGATCCGCTTGACCTCGCACTGAGCGAATTCTTGATGTCGGAACTCGATCGGCCAAGTCACACGCACGGCGAGAATACATTTGGGAGCTAACACGAGTGGACTTGGGCTTAGCAATCGAGTCGTACGCTCGAAGATCGTCTTGGGACATCCAGCGTGGGAAGACGCACGCATCTGAGTGGCACCTCGGTCCGCACATAGCGAAAACTACAACAGGACAATGCATCTCGTGCGATACCGCGGCGTTCTCTACTCGACATCCAGACGGCGCAACGGTTCTTGCGTAGCCGCTGGCACTCCGGAGGAGTACGGAGGCGTGGTCAACGAGCCATGTGCAGAGGCGGCATCATTGGACAGAATAGACGCAGTCGGCGACTGTCCTTCGCAGACTGCGATGGAAAATGGCAGATGATAAGCGGAGCCTTCAGTAACGGGCAAGCCTGCGCAGGAGTGCACACTGAGACGATATAGACCTTCCGATGCAGGAATAGTATTATCGTTTAAACGAATCATTGAGGTAGTCTACGAAAAGCTGCCGTATCCTGCCCTTGCCCAACGTGTGCTGCCTGTTCAATTGCGTGAACTGCCTCCTCAACCTCTGCAGATGTGGCAACGAAGGCACATTCGTTGGCAACTCAACGACAGTCCCCTCCACCTTCACCTCCCCACCAGCCTCACCCTGATGATCTGAAGCCCACGTCGTAATCGCAGCGATTACCTCCGACGTCGTCTTGTCGAGCTCGTACAGGTAGTCCTGCTCCGTAGCCGGCTTGAGCACAGTCGCTGCATTGGGCCGTACAACCTTCGATTGCCCATCACTGCCTACCATGGCCTCCCAGATTGCATCGAAAGGCGGCTCTACATCGTCGAAAGGTACGGTGAAGAGCGGTGCGTCCCAGCGACTCATACCATTGGGCTCTTCGTATCGAAAGACTAGGTTGTCAAACACCTCAGCTTCGTAGGGTCGACCCTCCGGATCCGATTTGGCAGCATCGTTGAACGCTCTACACTTCTCGCCAGGTGTGCCTACATGCACGACGCAATTCGGCGTTTGCACAGCTTTAGCGTCGCAGTACAACTGATAGCGGAAGCCTTTGATGTAGTTCAATCCATCGGCTATCACGATCGTGTCGCGGGTCAGGGTTCGTTTGATGGCCGAAGTGAGCGTTGCGCGGGCGTCCTTCTCGGCGCGCGCGGTGGCGTAGACATTTCGATCCAGGCCGAGCGTGTCGTCGCTGATGTGTTGAATCTTGAGGCGCTTGATTCGAGGTTCGTCGGAAATAGCGATGCGAGCTGAGAAACTGTCGATGAGTTGTCGGCTGCGGTGGGTTTTGCCTGATTTCGGGTAGCCTGAAAGTAGTATGAGCTATGAGATCCTGTTAGTATTGGCAATCGACTATCGAGGCCGTGGTCCTCATTGCTCACCGGCATGATAGTGAAGATGATCTGGTGTTGTACTATCTACTGGGCATATTGCGATGAACACACCCAAATGGGAAAGCCGGCTTGGCATATCTCTATCTAACTATTTGCCGACATTCACTCCGATGTACCCGACTTCAGCCGATGTCACGCTTTTGCCTCAGGTATCCGACATGTGAATACCACATCGCCACGGGTGCGAGCCACTAGTCGTACGAAGCATGATGTCCATTATGAATGCCCAATAACTTTGACAGTTGCTTAAGGCGATACCCATAAAAAGTTTCCTCTGCCACGCGAGCTCATGCAAGGCGCAAGAACACCCCGTGGGGTTCTGAGGGTCGCACGGCAGTCAACAACGTTCCGGCTATTTTGCCTAGGTTGCGGGGCGAAGAAATACAGTGTTGCCATGTCTTCCACGCATTGATGAAACGACAGATCGACCGCTCGACTCAAAGTCCATGACCCCCGTGGAGATTGATGTATGAAATGCACCTCCACAACCCATCCACAACGGAGCTCAGGCAGTCACTGCCGCATCCTAATTCAGCCGAACCTCGCTCATATACCCGCAGATCCGACACCCCACGCCTCCATCTCACGCACCCAAGCCCACAGAATCCATAGATCTTCGATCTCGACCGCACACGGCTGATTCTGAGAACCCGGGGAAGGGCATTCTGGCGTTTTGACTGGCCTTGGCCTTCCCACGCAGTTTGGTCCTGCTCATTGCGAGAGGCCGCCCTTGCGCTACGTATCTGCGTTGTGGCTTTTGCCGGTCACTGATGAGATCGAGGCTGCCGTGTTGTCATTTGCATGTCTTGGAGGCGTCATCTATCTGCTACCAGCAGCCTGATAAGTATCATATCTCACAGTAAGACTTTCTGTCCACAATACACGCGCAAACCTCATTCGGCAATCCGCTGGCAGTTGCAGGAATCCGACTTCCTCATCAAAGCTTATCCATATTCCCGAGGTCCTCCCACCAGCAGTGACGCTGTTGCCGTCAGAAAGCGATCAGCACCTCGGAAGCAGGACCGTCTGACAGCCTCTTCCTGCGATACCGCCTCTCGGTAGGACCATGGACGCACACCCAACTCGCCCTTACACTCGCAGCCAACGACCCTCATACCCTCAACTCTCCACGCAAACCTCATCAGCCTCGTCCTCGGCCTTTCAAAGCTCCTCAAGCCTCAGCTCGATCGCCTCACCAAACTCAGCACACCCATCGTCCCGCCTCAACATGCCACCACAAGGCTACACGTCCGCACCTTTACCCTCACCCTCCAGCGCACAATCACAACGAAGTTACTTCGGCTCGATAGGCGGCTCGACGCAAGCCTCACACCCTTCGTCACAACAAAGTCGATTACCTGCGCAGCAACAGCAGGCTTTTGTCGGACAGAGAGGAAACGGTGCTGGGGCTCCTGAGACGACGCCGTTCTTGAAGGACTTCAATCTTGTGGCGGAAGCGGCGAAGAGGGCGCAGATGGCGTGTTTGATGAGGGATATGGGGGATGTTGAGTTGTGAGGTTGGACGAAGGGAGCTGGAGTGAGGGTTATGGGCGAAATGACGGTATATGAGGGCAGATTTGAGCGCATTGCATTAGGAGTTTGGATAGGCGTTCCATGCGGAATGGGTGTCGGTGGCGACGATGGTTCGGTCCCCCCGTTGGAGGCTTGAGCATTACACGGCGTCCTGGAGAGAGCAAGCACCGTACTGTATGGTCTTGGATGGGCATCTTGTCAAATGAGGTGACTGATATCGATAGAGGGCTCAGAACAGCAGCTGATCAGTCAGTATTATGCTACATTACACATCAGATATCCATCGCTGTCGAATAGCTGATCTCCATGGTTGCGTGAAGGTAGAGCCTGAACACCACACCACGCTGGTGTTAGACACAGGCAAGCACCTACAATAGTGCGGGTTATAGAGTTATCGTCAGTGTTGCGACAGGGGATCATTGGTGCTGCCTTTCGTGGCGCTGTAACCCGTCGAATGACGAGGAGACATTGTCGGCCTTGATCGTATCATAGTTCACGATCGCGACCATCTCTTGCTGCACTCGTGAAGCAGCCATAGCCATAAAGTTCTCCTTACAATGCTTGTCGTGGCAAAGGGCAGGGCACATGCCGAAGCGCTTCATCTCGCTTGCCGGCGCGAGAGATTGCTGACCTAACCCACGCACCGCGCGCTTCCGTGAGGCCATTGACCATCATTCTGTTTTGGAGGCATCCCATTCTCACTTGCGCCATTTCATAGACTGTCATTACGCATATAATCCTCGCTCGCGACCGCGATACCGAGAATCCGCGTGCTGCCGACTAGGATACGCCAGCTGGGGAGGCTGAGCTTGACGTCTGACAGCTACACCACACGTCAAACTCCGGACAGCGCCATACTTCATATACCTCGCGGTTGCGCGTTGCTTAGTGTCGTGTGTGCGTCG
>JAVRRP010001124.1:0-11326 GCA_036872775.1 Oleoguttula sp. CCFEE 5521 | reverse complement strand
TACAACGTCGTCTCCGGCGGCACTGACAACCACCTCGTCCTCATAGACCTCAAAGACAAATCCATCGACGGCGCCCGCGTGGAGCGTATTCTCGAGCTCGTCGGCGTAGCAGCGAACAAGAACACCGTTCCCGGCGACCTCTCAGCAATGAAGCCAGGTGGTCTGCGAATGGGCACACCCGCTATGACGACGCGAGGCTTCCAGCCGGGAGATTTCAAGCGCGTGGCGGACATCGTGCATCGGGCTGTGAATATCACGAAGATGCTGGATGGGAAGGCTAAGGGTGAGATGGAGAAGAAGGGACGGAAGAACCCAGGGAGCGTGAATGCTTTTAGGGAGTTTGTTGGGGAGGGCGAGGAGGTTGTCGAGGTTGTTGAGTTGAGGAGAGAGGTGGAGGATTGGGTAGGGACGTTCCTTCTGCCTTGGGATAAGGGGCGGTAGGATCGTCATGTCTGTTGGATGTGAGGTGTATCTCGAAGTCCGTCCGACACCACACTTGATCCTATTGGCTGCGCTGTCTGAGAAGCTTGCGTGGTCTGTGAAGACACACATGCTAGAGTGAGAAGCTTGGCTCGACAGCGAAGGTAAGTGCGAGGTAAGCTAGGTCGCTCCTTCCTAGAGGCTTTTGCGACTCCGCACCAAGGCTTGACTTCACTTCTGTATCTCATAGTCCTCGTACAGCTGCCTTTCTATCATTCCAATATTTTCCGAGCGCCATCATCCACATAATCACCGCTGCATCACCACACAACAATGTCAGACCTCTCCTCCATAGTCGCCTCCCCGTCCACCTCCTTCATCGACGCCTCACCTTTGCACTCCTCGACTCCCACGCCCCACCACTGGTACAATGCTTCTTACATGCCCTCGGCCTCGACGATCCTGCTGGCCTACAGCGCCATAAGCCTGATGATTCTATTGAGCTTGATAAGTTATGGGACTATTGACTGGAAAGGAAATGTGAGTCATCTTCATCTACTTCCTGAGCATCAGGCGACCAGTGCTGCTGCTGACGTGATCTGCAGCCCAATATTTCCCACGTCGACCGCCGCATCCTCCACCGGTCCACTCACCGCTGGATCTCAAGACGCAGTGATCATCGCGCCGATCGGAGAGTGCATACGGTGATCTTAGGTGATGATTCGGGAAATGGCGAGAGGGTGTGGTATGATTACGGGCCTCCTGACGTCGAGACTGCGGGTGTTGCTGCAGGAATGATGGTCGACGATGGGACAAGGTATGAGGGTTGGACGGAGCCTGGGATGGTCTTCATGGCTGGGAGAGAGAGGAGGATTGGAAGGGTTAGGGAGGGGGATGGGTGGGAAAGGGTGTTAGTCAATGGTGGCGGGTGATCGTGCTAAGTGATGGGTGGGTGGCGAGCAACGCACGTCGAATGCTGAGTACACCGGTCTCTTCGGACCTTTAGCAGTCGATCGGGTCATGAGGCAATGCAATCACCTCACTGCCACTGTCTTCACTTCCCCACCATCACTGCTTCTCCGCCTGTGAACGCACGTGCCGATAGCGGGCAGTGAGGTCTCCTTCTACTGATGTACTGAGTCGAGGGACGCGTGGCAGATCACATGCAATGTCTGAGACACCTGGAACAACGACTGGTACGGTTGTGCTTGACTACAACGTCGACGACGACACTCGACCAGTAATCGATCACGGTTCATCAGATCATGGCTACCGATTCATCAGCAAGCGACAGGAACGACGATTGTGATGAAGAATCCATCGAATCGATGAACAGCGATGGGAGTAGTAATGATCATGCATTGGACTCCATCTTTGACGACGATACATCCGTCGAGTCATCGTTTACTACAATAGACGAAGAGAATGAGTTCAAGAGCAATGAAAGCGTCTCGCAAAGCTTCGCTGAAACCAACGATAGCAATCAAGGATCTGTCTACTTCGACGCCGACGAGACCGACAACACTGCCTCGTCCTCCAAGGACAACGGCATGCTTTTGACATCTCTGAGAGATGATCTCTTCGGTGACTCCGAGCTGGAGGGTAAGTCTGTCCAGCTTGATCATTATTGAGGACGGTGCTGACTTCCTCACAGTGCACCATGGGCTTGGCGTCTTCTGCGTGTCCAAGTTCAAGCGCCCAATCAATGCATCGCACCAAGCGCTGCGCTTGAGAAAGATGAGGCGTGAGATCGAGGAGACGGATTTTCTTTTGGCACCTGAGAGGAGGGAGAAGTTCGACTTTGCGATGAGGTGGTGAGAGAGAAGCGTAACGTGGAGGGTGTCTGCAAGCCTTACGCTCTGCCATGCCGGCTGTGCGAGAGTATTATGAGCTTCGAGAGCGCTCACCTCAAGTCGTTCCCGCTCCTGCGTCAGTATTTCCATCGATTACAGGATCGCGCGTAAGATAGCTCATGATAGCCCAGAGCGCACTAAAGGCTTCGATCCGATCATCAGCATCGAATAGGTCGAACCACTTGGACCTCTGCAGTTTCGGCGTGCTCCAATTACTCTCCGGCGGCGCTGCAATGGGGAAGTCAACTCCGGCGAGGCAGTCCAGATATGCGTCATGGACAGTGAGCTTGAGAATGCTAATGTGACGATTGAGGGATGAGACCATGTAGACCTGTGTCGTGTCAGTGAGATTAGCCCCTGATGTAGTCGCAGGAAGACACACCTGATCATAAGGTGATTCAGTCTCCTTGCCGATCGCCATGTACTCGGTCCGCTGATCCCGCAACCCACTGCCGCACTTCAGCTCCTTCCAAAGCATTACCGGAGTGACTCTTCTCCGATTCTGCGATCTGGGATCATTCTTTGCGGCATTGACTGCTTCTTCAACCGCTGTGAGCATCTCGCCGTTGCCGATCTGTTCTTGCATATCTTCAGCAGCGCCTTCAGGTCCACCTCCCCATCGCGGCTTCGTAGTCCACCATTCGCCTTCACCGGGCTTGCTATCGGTAGTGCCCTGCCTCCTGCGCTCCTGTGCCAAAGCTAGTAGACCTCCGATCTCGCGAAGTTGGTCCAGTCTCGACTTCCCGACCATGGGTTTGCCATTTGCATCCAGGAATCCAGTATCACTGCGCACTTGTACACCCATTATTGGACCTTGTAGTATTCCCGCCCTAGCCTTCGCACGGTCGGTTGGGACACGCGATACGACACCGGATAGACGTACTGGCAGATTGAGCTTGTTGATTTGCACCACTGGAATACGCCGCGGGATCGCTATAGATGCCTGGAAGGGCCACACGAGAGCTTCCATAAGAGCTCGCACGGTGTCCTGTCGATAGCTTTCGGGCATGTCACGACCGGTGCCGATACGATGGCCTTTGTACCGCATGCATGACCGGGGTGGCAGCGGAGGCGAAACGCTGATCTCCTTGTCGTGGTGATGGTCTCCATTCTGTGGTGTCAGTCGTCCGAGAGGTAGTGATGTGCCGTGCGATAGGATAGCCGACGACTTCGACGTCTCCCCACTCAACAGACTCATCATGGCTGCTTCGTCCTGTACGAGACTGTAGATATTCTGCGGTCCAACTTTGACGGCGTTGCTTAGATCGCCGACGCGTGCACGTTTTGTGATCTTTGGACCGCCATCCTTGTGCTCAGTCGCTGCAGTCGATTCGAAGTAGTGGTCAAGACTATCGTCCCAAAAGCCACCCATTGACTCTAGACCTTGCCAGAACTTCCTCATACTGGCGACGCGAGGTGCTTTTTGTCCGTCTCTGGTCGTTTTCGTGAGCGCGGCATACACATCGTCATTGGCATACCTAAGCTCTGCAATCTTGTCGTCAAAGTCCTTGCGCTTCTTGCTCATGCTTGCATCAGCAGATGCTGCTCCTGCGTAAGACAGTGGTACAGTTGCCTCAGAAGATGCTTCTGGCCAGTAAGACGGTCCATCTTTGGCAGATGGTACGAAGTGATCCGTTGGAACGTCAGACAAGATCTCGATATTCAGAGCTCCAAGGTGCTGGTCCGTCACGTCTGTCAATCTGACAAGGCGACTGAAGAGTTGCTGTAGCGGTGGCCTGGCGCTGTTCGTGTCCCACCCCACCGGGTCAGGTGTCTTGACTTTGGGGAACGTGATCGGGGTGGGCGCTGCAGGAGGCTCGCGTTCTTCGTACGGATCCGTAGCCTTGAAGCTATTGCCTGCGACGTATCGATCAGTCTCTGCATCGACGAAGGGAAGAGTCAAACGCGGTATGAAGGGAGAGATGGAAGAAGTATTTGGCAAGGAAGGAGGCGGTATACCAAGGAGCATGCTTGAGAACATCTCAGCACCAGCAGTAGTTGTCGAGACGCTTGTAGACCGTAAGCAACAAATTCAGTGATCGTGTGCTGCGTGCAGAAATTCGTCGCCACTCTTGTCGTCGGCGCTAAGCGATGTACTCAACAAAGTCGCTGGCGGAACATTTTTGCGTCCTGAGCAGCTATGCAATCACATACGCTGCCTTGCTCGCAGACGCTGTCCAAAGGCTTTCTCCGAGATATCACCACAGTGTGCTCATGTCACCCTGTAGAGGCGAACACGTCAGAAAATGCTGGGTACCTACTGCACGATGCGGGTCATGCCGTTCGCACGACTCCATCACCATTGCGAGGATGCGCACACCTCGCTGTCATGATCGTCCAGCTACATCCGCATAGCATCCGCGTGGAATGCGTTGATGATGAATAATGCGATTGATGGCAACGAGGTCGTCCGCAGCGACAAAGACCTCATGCAGGTACAGCCGTTGAGACCCCACCAGCGAGCTTCCCTGGGCATTTTCATGCTGGATAAACGTTTTTTCAACAGCTATATAAACCCCAATGTAGGGCTGAAGAGTGGAAGCTAAAGCTCCACCATACCACGTCTAAGTAAGTTCCAAATGCCCGGCTTCACTTGTCTCTTTACACCAGTGTCTTCCGCCCCTTCCTCCGCTACGTCCTTCTCCTCGAGACAGCCCACATTGGGCCCACCTAGCAAGATGCCGATTCAATACGGCGTGGTCGGAACGGGTTGGATAACGGAGTCTTGGATCAATGCAGCAACGAAGACCGGATCATGGCAACTTCATGCAGTCTACTCGCGCAAGCAAGAGCAGGTGGAGGCATTTGCGTCGAAGCATGGCAGCAAGACCACATACACATCGCTAGAAGAGCTAGGCGCGGACAGAAAACTACAAGCAGTCTACATTGCCTCCCCGAACAGTCATCACTACGCCCAAGCCAAGCAGATGCTGCAAGCTAAGAAGCATGTCATTCTCGAGAAGCCCGCAACTTCGACACCGGATGAGCTGGATGATCTGTTCAAGACGGCGAAGGACAATGGCGTCTCCTTGATCGAGGCATTCCGACATTTGCAAGAAGCCAATTTCAAGCTGCTGCAACGGACCATCAACGAACAGAAACGCCTTGGTCCTATCTACGGCGCAAGCTTCACCTACGCCTCGTACAGCAGTCGCTACAATAACGTCCTCGCAGGTGAGACACCCAACATCTTCAACCTCGAGTTCTCTGGCGGCAGCTTGGTCGACATCGGCGTGTACCCCGTCTCCTTCGCAATCGCGTTGTTCGGTGCGCCTAAGACCTCCGCCTACGTCCCCTTCATCTGCCAAACAGGCGTAGACGGTGGCGGAGTAATTATGTTGAAGTACGATACCTTTGGCGTGCAGATCAACAACAGCAAAGCTTATCAAAGCTTCGCGCCTTGCGAGATCTACGGAGAGAAAGGCACGATCACCATCAATGCGACTGCAGAGCTTGAGTCGATCAAGCACTGGGATCCGAAGACGAAGCAGAGCGAGGAGCTTGCTGGACCGAAGGTGGAGGTCGAGAAGCCGAACGTGAGCATGTTCGAGGAGGCGCAGGAGTTTGCGAGGATCATTAGCGAGAATGACGTGAAGGCTCTGGCCGCGCTTGAGCGAGTGTCGCGGGATGTGATCAAGGTAACGAGTGAGATGCGACTGCAAAATGGGATCTTGTATCCGGCAGACAAGTCTTGATGACCACACTTATGGCTGAAAAGCTTCACGGCGGTCATCTCGGAATGCACTGTACAGAGTATGTACAGCCACATGCATATAGACTATTGTTTTCCACTTCTCAGCTTGAACTCTTCGATCCATATCGATGCCTTTGCTTTGGGCACGACATTGACCTTCACCAGCCCGTCGAGAACTTCAACCTTACCACTGCCGAGTAGCTTGAGCAGAGTGAGCTTTCGACCAGCCTTGATGAGGCCACCGGCAACTGTCTCCATGTAGCACTCCGTGCCTTTCACGCCGTACTCGCCAGTTTGGTCCCACGGCGGCGGGAGTATATACGAGAGGTGCTCGCCCAATGTCTCCGTTTCCGCACAGGCTTTGACGAAGTCACTTTGCGCTTGTAATGGGTACAGGAAGATCACTGGGAAGCTTAGTGTCGAAGTTGGCTCAACTGGATTCTCGAGCTTTATCGTTGCGTCTTCCATATCTGGCGGGTCCTTCGTCGTTCGGCTTACAATGTTTCTTGACTTCAGCGCATACTTGAGGTTACTCTCTTCGCTACGCACACGCTCTTCGCGTTCTTGCCGCGAGCGTTCGATTCCGGCAACGTGTGTCGTGCGCTTTTCAGTCTTTGATTTGACAATTGCGAGCGCAGTATTCGCAGGCTCGACGCGTAGGCCACACTCACATGCATCGAGTGCTTCTGGGAGCTTGTCCAGGGCGAGGCAAGCAGAGGCAGCACGATACCAGGCCTTCACATTCCGGGAGTTCAGCTTCAATGCTGCAGCGCAGTCACGATTACATGAGCCATAGTTTTCTGCGCCCATGGATTAGCAGGTCGCACACGTCTATTCTATTCAGTAAGGCAGTGATACTCATCTCAAGCTGGCACACCGCTCGATTAGCATGACAAGTCTCCTCCAGACTCCTCTCCCTCTTCTCCTCAGCCACTTCATCGACCTCCTCGACCTTCATCTCCAGCTCCGCCTCGGAGGCACCAGCAGGCACCTTTGGACCCTTGAGAGCAGCAAGAGCTTTTGAGTAGAACTCTCGCGCATCCACCCACCGCTTCTCGCGGACCGCTTCGTTGCCTTGGGTCTTGAAGTTTTCTGCAACCTCGGCGCGAGTGCCTTCGTAGGCGAGAGCTTTGAAAGCTTCCAGGTATTCATTGTCTTCGTCTTCTGCTGGGAGTTCGGTCATGAAGAGGGGATAGCGGTTGAGCTCCTTGTACAGCTCATCGGCAGTGACTTGGCGCTTGTTGGCGAGCGAAGGCGGAACATCGGCTGAGGCCACCTTAGGATCGAGGCGAGATTTCGAGATCATGTCGACGATGTCAGGTGTATCACTGGGTTGCTGCGGCGTAATGGACGCCATCGTGGAGGAACTCTCTCAACTGCCAGTGTCGAGTGACTCTTCAGATTTTGTTACTTTGTTGGATCAATGAGCGATATGTCCTTGGCGTATACCGCCGCGCTATCAAGTCGCAGTCGCAGGAGAGCTAATGATGATCTCTTTCTGCATCGGCTTTATATCTTACGACCCCGAGGAACTAAGGTAGCCTCAGGTCTATCTTTGGCTCAAACACTCCAAATAATAAAATCGAAGCCGGTCTTCCTCACCATCATCTCCAATCGAGACACCGATATCACATAGAAGCGAACAGAAGTTTGGCCCCAAGCTACATGACTAAGCTACTCCGATGCGGTCTTGTTTAGTCCGATCGATCGAGTAGTCCGATTGACGATTCTCCTTGACGAACCCTAGTTCCTTGACTTTCACAAGTCGAGCCTTCTTCGATTCAACATCGAAGATGGCAATGAGTGCGAAGCGCCGTAACGGCAGCGATGCCTCGTGTGAGCCATGTCGCCGCGCAAAGACACGCTGCGACCACGGCAAGCCAACATGTATGAGGTGTCGTCGACGAGGCCCTGACACACGCTGCTGGGTGCGTGGCAAGTGCGCCTGCGATGCGATCATATGCTGATAGACGCCAGTATCATCCTGCACCGCTCACACAGCGACCTGGAAGACAGTCCCAGCAAATCACTTTGACCCCAGTCAGCGTTTCGTCAGCTCACTCAATCTCGTCCAAGCTCACAGTGGAAGGCGATGTCCTGTCGCCAGTCCAATATGATACGGGCGTTGCATCGCCAACGCCGGATAGTACCGACTATCTCGGATCTGGCTCTGCAGGAGACGAACACCTCACCGGGATCATGGAAGTGTTGGCGCAGCTCGCGAACTGGCAGCTTATTGAGCAGACAGCCCGCATATATCTCAGCAACTCCTCAGTGCCCATTGCACCGGTCCCTCTGACGCTGCAAATCATGTCGTCCATACGGAATAGTAAACTGGTGGCCGCCTATCGGCATAATGTTCGACGTACTGACGAGGGTAGAGCGAGCCAGCTGCATCATGCCCAGGAGATATTGCGAAGTAGCGCGCGCGAAGCAGTGATCACCTCCACTACGACGGTCTCGGAGCTGTGCGCTATGTACAGCCTGCCCCGGATCGAGATGATCGGCCACATATTCGCCCTTGCTGCTCGTGGTATCTGCTATCGCCTGGTTCGGGATGAGCACAAATACGAGGCGCTGGGACAGGACTTGTTCCGATGCAGCAAGCTTGCGCAACGTCTAGCGTATGATCTAACTCCTCGCCCTACTGACGCGATGATTTGGCTGGCTCATGAGAATCTCCAAACCTTGACCCTGATCGAAGGTGACGCGAGTGAGTATCGCAGCACGCAACTGTATCACACTTGTTGACGACGTCGATCAGGTCTAGGCGTATGGCGCCGATTAGGTGATATCGCGAACGAGGTACTCGCACTCGGATTCCATCGCGAGGCCACACACGCGGCATCGTCCACACCCTTCTTTCTCGCGGAGATCCGGCGCAGAGTATTCAGCTCCGTGTATCAGTACGACAAAGCCTACGCCATACTGTTCGACCGTCCGCCGCGGATCGCATCACGATATGCTGATTGCAAGGCACCACTTGATCTCTCCGATGAGCAAGTGCTTGCAGATACTCCGGAAGCACTCGAATTAATCAAGACATATGTCACCGAGGAGGGCTGGAACGTACGCGAAGGTTTTCGCAGTACCACTTGGGCTCGCATAAGATACAGTCTAGGTGCGTTCCGCGAGGAACTGATCGAACACTACCTTGGATCGGGACCAGCACCCACTGATGAGGTGCTCGAGTAGGTATTGCTGCACGCTATCCTGTGCTTACTCGCTGACTGTCATACCAGAGAACTCTCGATACGCTGTTGTGCATCACGAAGGAGTTTGCCAGCCTACCTGCAATACTCACGTGAGTTGTGGAAGTCCGATCTCCCGGGGCGCGACATCTTCATGCTGGCTTCAATTCATCTGTCATACATGAAAGTCGAGCTTTACATTCGCCGTCTGATGAACCGGAACGACCCTAAGAATATACCTTGCTTCTGGGTCGTTTCGGCCAGAATGCTCGATAACGTGATTTTGATGGGCAGCATACGTGACAAGGACGATTGTCTATCAAGAGACCTCCCGGCCATCGTGAGTGCTGCTTTTTACTCCTTTGCAAGGCGGTCTATAATGCTGATACGGACAGATGTACAATTACGGCTTGCCATGCGCTGCTACCGTAGCACAAGCCCTGCACGAGACCTCCAAGACTCCCTCGCTACATCAATTACCAGGAGAACTCGATCGCGCATCCTTGATTCGCAATCTCTCGGTCTTTCTCTCAGATCTCGAGAGCGTCTGCGGCCCTGGCAGTCTTAATCACGAGTACTGCACCCAGGCAGCCAAAGCAATCTCCGCTACACTGGACAGTGTCCTTAACGGCACCGTGGCAAGTGACGACTTCGCAGCCGCTCTCACACCTGCCACGCCAGACGTTGGAAGCTATGCAACACCGACATCAGCATTGCCTGCGTTGGCAAACGACAAGCTCTCAGGTGGAGTCACGGGTCTGAACGACTTGGCTACATTCGACTTCACGAATTTCGACTTCCTAAGTGCGGACCTCACCAATTGGAACCCGGATATGGACATGAGCTGGACATCGACAAACGGCGATTGGTCGCTGTAAGGAACCCATTTATCGAAGACCTACAACTTCGACGGCACCCAGGTCGGCTTCCCCTTCTTCGCAAACGCCTCAAGCCCAATCGCAATATTCTCTCCCTCAAATAAGCCCCTCGCATACCTATCATCAGTCAACTGCGCCGCCCGCTCCACACTCCCAGTCTCCCACGCCTCGCGCAAGCCCGCCCGGCTCACAATCACGGCATCCGGACTTAGGCTCCCAATTTGCGCTGCCAGCGCCAGCGTCTCGTCTAGCAGGCTCTCCGGGGATTTCGCGACGCGGCAGAAGTTCCGTTGCGATGCTTCAGCTGCGCCGAGAACGCGGCCAGCGAGCGCGATCTCGGAGCCCAGCTGCATGCCGAAGTTTCGCACGACGCGCGCCATGCCTCCTGCTGCAGCGTAGAGACCTCGTGAGGCTTCGGGAAGGCCAAAGGTTGCGGTCGGAGAGGCGACGACCATGTCGCTGGGAATAATGCGTTAGTTAGTCTGCAGCCGACTGGGGGGAGGTATGGGAAGAGGTTGAGAACATACCAGTTGAGAGCGATTTCGAACCCGCCACCGAGCGCGAAGCCATTCACGGCAGCAATGATAGGTTTCTTACCCGTCCGTCGAGACATGCCCATGAAACCTCCCGTTGGCATAGCCAACTTCGGCCCCCCTGTAGCTCGTAGCTTACCCTGCTCGATCAGATCCGCGCCAGCGCAAAAGGCCTTGGGACCTTTGCCTGTGATGATTGCGCAGCGCACTGCGCATCTGTCAGTCCCTCGAATGGGCATCGATAGAATTAGACGATAGATTACGTACGGTCAGGTTCACTATCATACCATGCCCACAATGCTTGCCCTTCTGGGTGGCCGGAGGTGGGTATCGAGTTCATGGCTTTCTCGCGGTTGATCGTGACGAGCATTACATGCTTTGCTGGGAAGGCGATAGTGTAGAATTGGCATGGTGGAGGGGGTTTCGTGAAGTTTTGCGCCATCTTGAGGTCGATTCGTGAGCGATATGGATAGTGTAGTTCGCGGGCAGCTCGATTGTGTTGGTTAGGGATTCAATGAGACTTGTATGTGAATGTGAGTGCAGCACGAGCTAGATCAATGAGATTACGCTTACAAGGAGACGAAGATGGTATAATCTCAGATCAGTCGCGACATATTGCACTCACTGTACAGCATGCGCATATGAATGATGTGAGGTCGGAAGATGTCAGGCAGCTGTTGGAAGCCTCGGCTGTCACCAGTGGGGTCCAGTCGCGGGTACAGCGTCGAGTAGCGAATGCACGACGCGATTAGTGAGC
>JAVRRP010001123.1:0-11326 GCA_036872775.1 Oleoguttula sp. CCFEE 5521 | reverse complement strand
ACACTCTATCTCTTCCTTCTACTTCTTACATTTTCAAGTTTTCTCTCTCCCCGCTGTACCCGACAGCGCCTTGAGGATGGCTCGCCGCGCACCGTTCCCCAGGTTTCTCCTCGGGCTCTGCGCTTTGATCGCAGCAATCGCCACCACCGTCTCTACATCAGAGTTGGAATCCCGAATTGTCGTTGGGCCTATCAACCTGCCCGGCACCCGGACCATCAACGCTGTATCTTACACTGGTGTTGCTGAAGCTGACAAGGATATTCCCGCTCCACTTCGGGATACCGAGCCCATATCATGGGGCATCGTGTCTGATCCCACAGCAGGGCACCCCACCGGGCAGATGCCAGACACGAATTGCTTTGATCGCGGATACAGTGAGTTCGCAAATTATGTTCACGGTGTCTTACATCATCCCGTACTGAAGACTTTCACAGCAACCGGGATTACGAATCGGATCATGGACCACGCTGTTGCGCTGTTCTGCGACAAAGCCAATGATACAATTCTGGACCTTAAGAACAAGACCAATAGCGTCGCCATGACTTACACGTACCGGCCACCGAGCGCCGGGTTCCTTGGCTATGGGAGGCATGAAAACTACTACTGCCCTGAGGCCGGCCAGGTGTATCTACACATTGGATTCGGCTTAGGCGCACCGAATACGACTGTGTATACGCTCTCCAGGAAGGCGTGTGCGCGCGGACTGAAGCAGGTGTACAACATAGCGTGAGCACAACCTTGCCCTCCAATTAACGCTGATGCCCTGCTGAGCCAAGCCATAGATGCGACAACAGCCACGTCGACGCCAAGCACGGCGGTCAACTCGACCTAGGTAGAATTGACGGCAAAGCCATCGATCACAGGTTCAACGACCACCTCTTTTACCTCGCAGACCCTGCTCCACCGAGGGATGGCAGAAACATGTACTGTACGAACTGGAAACGCTTCGTGCCAAACCTCGAAATAACGCAGGTATATGACAAGTTTGATCCTTGCTACGATGCGCATATGGGGTTTGGTGGGAAAGATCTGTGGTGGACTGATCCGCCGTCTTGGACAGGTCATGATAAGGCAAGGCGGACCATGAGAGTAAGAAAGCGGAGTGTGTGGCGAATCACGGGGAGTAAGATGGGTATGGAGGGACTAAGGATTATTATGCTCGGTAGGAAGGGGTGAAAGAAGCGGCGTAGACAACGGAAGGACGCCATCCAGCGAGATTGGACTCATGTCAAGACTATTGAGAATGAAGTCTCGCTATCTGGCCTCATGGACGATTATGACTCCGTTCACAATCGCTGGACAAGGCCTCGACAACGACTTCCAACTGTTTCCAACATCGCCAGACTCCCGCTAATGTCCTCTCACTTTAACGCAACTGTTTGCTACTTTGAGCTGGTGTCTACACATTGGCTCCAGATGTCTGCATCGTGCGTTCAAAAGCAGCACGGGTCCACATCACAACCATGCTGACCGCGCTGGCGAGTGTGTCTCATGCTCACGGCACTATTTGAGAGTTTCTACGTCGTTTGTTGTTGTTCTAATACTCTTCCTACATCACACCCACCAGAGAAACCTCAATACTTGAATCATACAGAAGGACGAGGTAGTAAAATACCAGTTCAACACTATACACGACTTAATCACCTTCGCCAGTATTCACCATGGGCTCCAGCATGCCCGGCGCAATGATTCTGGTCCTCGTCCTGCTCACGTTCTTCACGATATCCGGATCGGCCTTCCCCCAGAACATGGTCCCCGGTCATGCAACCCCAAAAGAATCTGCAGACCAGCAGTACCCGTCGCCGGATCTGGGACTCCCCATACCGCCCAAGGACACCGTTGCGATCGAATGGGGCAATCAGACTCGACCTGCAGCCGCCTGGCTCCCTGGTTGCAACGACCCAGCTGCACCCATGCGCCACTCCACATGTTACGGACACCATGGTGGATTCAGCAAATGTCTGCTCTCTCTGGCTGGCTGCTAACAACGGTCCAGGTATCGCTAACGTCTTCTTCGACAAAGCCGTCGAGAAGTTTTGCCAAGCAGCCAAGGACACCATCCTAGATCTCGACGAGCAGCAGAACAGCGTAGCCATGACTTACTCTTACTGGCCGCCAGCAAATCGCAACAACATCAAGCCCGGCGGCTCGCCGCCAGACGACTGCGGCGAGACAGGGGCGGTGTACCTGCATATCGGCTTCGGACTCGGCGCTCCCAAAATGAGGTATCACTTGTTCGAGTTCGCTTGCGTGCGTGGTCTCCAGCGTTTGTACAGCGGCGAATGCGACAGCGCACATAAAGACAACAAGCACGGCGGCCAGCTTGATCTTGGGACGTTCAATCCGCCACCGGGCCAGGACGCAGATTTCAACGACCACTTATTCTACCTCGCTGATCCGAACCCGCCGCGTCCGTGGCAGGAACCCTCACTGCTCTGACAGGGATAATCGCTTTGTGCCTAACCTCGAAAACGCGAAAGTCCTCCCCGAGTATGTTGATCCTTGCTATGAGGTGCATCTCGGCTGTGGCGGGGACGACCAGTGGGACATGGCGCCCGATGGGTGGAAGGATTGGGATGGGACGTTCAGAGATAGCGAGCAGATGACGGCTCATGATGTGGCGAAGGACGCGTGCGTGCTGAAGGGTGGGATATATGGTAGCGTGCAGGAAAGGCTGATAACATTTCTATGGGATCACTTTGACCGGGTGTTACGCGGCGAGGGAGGGTACATGGTGGATGGGGTCGGGCTTGCGAGGTCTTTGAGTAGTTTGTATGAGCGTGGGACTGATACTTCGGGTGGACAGGTGAGGGTGAGGCTCCGCCACTGACCTTGGGGGACAGTACAATCACTTGGGAGTAGTGACGGTTTCTTGGTTTCTTGCTCCGATATTCCCAAAGTCAAGAACGAAGTTCTCCCTTTGCATGCTGCGTTCCGTACTAGATAGTCATAGTCATTGAACGGAGGATAGCACAGCTCCGAATTTCAATGGCCACATTCATGTTTATTGCGTGGTTGTGCTGACACTGATTTTACCCACAGGAAACGCCTCGCTAAACCCACAATTCCTCTCTCCGTCTAATCGCCCTTAAAACCTCTCCTTCATCCTTCCCGCCACAGTCCGCAGATTGCCATACACCTTCCCAGGCGGACTGCCCAGAATCAGACTCACGATCGCCTCTCGTGCGACATGGATATTCTGGAAGCCGCCCAGGATATGCACTTTCGTGTCCGCCAACACCACTCTCGTCCGGCTTGCGTTCTCGATCGCATACTTCGTCTTCCCGTCCTTCCCCGCAATGCGACCAACAGCACGACCCATGTGCTCGCCACCAAGCGTCTTTACGTCCTTGATCTCGAATGTCTCGATGTAAAGATCGTCAAGACGAAGAAGCGCGATTGCATCGTCGGGATCGAAGCCTAGAGTGAAAGCTGTGATGAAATCGACGCCCTACTGCAGCGCTCCCGTATCTGTTGTGAGACTCGATGTCCGCAGCTCAACAGTCTTTTTCGAGACGTTCATCCGTACTTGCAGCTTCAAGTGCTCGACCAGAGGGGGATAGATCTTGGGCCATGCGGCTTTGAGGGGTGTGAGGCGGTGGGGTGGGATTCGGACTTTGCGGTCTTCGACTTTGAGGCGACGGGTAGAGGCTTTTTCGGGGGGAAAGAGGGAAGTCTTGGAGTCTATTTGCATGGCTTCTTCGTCTGCTGTGGGTGCCGGGAGAGGGACTGTTTCTGGTGCGTCTATCGCGGTGTGGGTTGTGCGGGTCGTAATCGTCATGTCGTCGTTATCTGCCATGGGCTGCGTGGTGTCCGGTCTCATCTCATCTGCCAGAGCTGGTGGGGCGCGCTGAAGCGCTGTGGGAGCTGGCATACTGGCAGCACTGTTGTTGTGACTGATAGTCTGGCCTCTTGTATCTGCTCGCCGTGGGAAACAAGCTCGTCGTTCCTGCCGAGTGTATTCGATGCAAGTGAAGTCGCAAAATGTTCGAAATTCATCTTCACATGCTAAATCCGGGTTATCGCCGAGCACTAGTTCCGGCGTCATGGAGCAACGAAAGCTTGATATCCAGTCGAGCGCGGAGGCGCATCGAGATTCATTCACTTGCTTTGTCTAGATACTCCCGCTCCCATCACCAACCCCCGGGATAGCGCGATATACTCAGTGAGAATGCGCAGACCATGAGCCGCCATGTCACGAGTGTAGGGCGTCGACATACTACCTCTCTCCTGGCAGCCATACCAACCACATCTCCGCTCGTCTATCGGGCACCCATCTTGCGCGCCACACAATTGGGACTACACGCATCACAGGCTCGAGGAATCGCGTGGCGATCACCGCACACAGACCATGCTTCAGCCGCGAATACCTCAGCGTCGCCGGTCAAGGCACGCGCCTTGACAGGCCTGGGTTCCAAGGCGGGACGACACTCATGCCCGCTCGACGGACATCGATCGCCGACCCTTATCGCAGCGCTCGCACAGCGGCGATGGAAGAGTAATCAGACTCCAGCTAAGGCCGAGCAGAAGCCTGTTGAGGCGGAGCGCGCCGCTGAGACGTCCGCATCCGAACAGATCAAGACTGCCGCTGCGACAGTGGGCGCGGGAGGAAAGCACCTCTATGATCGTTTGCCACATTTGCCACATTTGCCACATCTCCATCGGCCGACTAAGGAAGAGCTCCTGTCAGCTGCGACGGGATTCTGGCATCGCCTAGGCATCCGCTTCAAGTGGTTCTCCATCCGATCAATACGACCTTTCACATTCGATGAGTTCTTTGCGTTCGCGAGCTGGCTGCTGTGGGCGCATATCGTGTGGATCATCCTGGGAACGACCACTTTCGTCTCTCTGGCCATCCTTACGATCAATACAGTGTTCGCACAGGAGACATTGGCGGCGTGGGTAGGAAACTATCTTACGAAGTCTTCGGGCCTGAAGGTGGTATTCGAGTCCGCAATCGTGCCAAAGTGGAATGACGGTGTAATCACATTCAGCAATGTCTTCGTCTCGCGGAGGCCGGGCAAAAAGCAGAGGACGTCGGTCAGTAAGGGCTCGTCCACAGCTGCTGCGGCCGAGGCAGCAATCGCGTCGACTACCGAGCGTGAGCGTGAAGAAGCTGCAGCGGCCGAGGAGGACAACAACTACACGCAATTCGATGTCACGATCGACAGGGTCAACGTTACTCTGTCGTTCACAAAGTGGTTCAATGGCAAGGGCCTACTTCGCGACGTCGAAGTCCATGGCGTCCGGGGCGTGATCGATCGCACCTCGGTGCACAGCACAGGCGAGTACATCGACCCGAAGACCTATCGTCATGAGCACAACATTGGCGACTTCGAGATAGACGGCTTCAAGATGTCAGACGTCCTGCTCACGATGTACCAGCCGAATCGCTTCAGACCCTTCACAATCAGCGTCTTCGCTTGCGAGCTGCCCCGACTGAGGAAACAGTGGCTCTTCTATGACTTTCTCTCCGCGAATACGATGAGTGGCAGCTTCGACGACTCGCTCTTTACAATACATCCTGTCCAGTCTCACGGCCGGACAGACGGATCTCTAGGCGATCCGACTATATGGAAGAAGCAATCGCGGCTCCGTATTGACGGCCTCGCCATAGATCACCTAAATCGCGGCGTCGACGGCCCATTCAGCTGGATCTACGAAGGCAATGTGGACATAGTGGCTGACATCACGATTCCTCACGACACAGACGACAGTATCACAGCTGCGCTGTCCGAGATCTACGACCGCGTCGAAGCTTCAGTGCAGAAAGTGCAAACGCCTTTCCATCGTGAAGACGAAGACTCCAGCGCGTCCTCGACGCACGACTTGACGCTTCCCCACACGTCAATTGCGCCACCAGCGAACCCGACTGTCGAAGTGGACGCAACGCCGTACCTCATCCTCGATATCCGCACCCACCTCAACTCTGTCCGCGCTTCTGTGCCTCTCCTACCCAGTGCCGCTGACCCGAGTCTCACAACCTCTACTCTGATCCGCCCGATCATAGCTTACATCAACACGCACTCGTCTTTCATCCCTATTCACTGCCGCGTGATAAAGCCCGTTACGGACTTCAATGGCAGCTGGACGGTGTTTGATAGTGGCTTGTTGGAGGACTTGTCGAGGGAGGTGTATGGTGCTTTCGAGCGAGATCTGGGCGATCAGGGACGCATGGGCAGACGGGTCAGGAAGGTGGGATTATGGGGGTTGGGAGTGCTGGGACGGGTGGTTTTTGGAGGATTGGCTGGGGTGGGGATGTGAAGGGATGAATACGGACGGGTCTGTGTGGTTCGGTCGGTAATGGCGTTTCTCGGTAATGGTCTTGGATGGAACCCTGGTATCATCTCTAAGCAGCTTAGGGACTTTTTGTCCCAGGCTGAGGATGGAGCAGTATAAGGTACATGTACTACATCAGCACTGCTAATCGAGAGCACAGCTCGAATCCACCACAGTCCATGTACGGTCAGATCTCTGCTCCCGGCTTCGTGGTCCTGATGACCAGGACGCATTCAGAGGCATTCACGTTGTATCCGTGCTTTCATTACAGCCTTCCATATTGACTTGCATAGTCACGAGAAATCCAGCAAACGGCCTCGAGCCTAGCTCGTCGCACACCTCGTCGACGACTGTCCTGCCAGCATGCGACACTCACTGATCCCGACACCCTACTGAATACTAGATAGCATCGAAATGCGAATACTGTCAGTCTTCGTCACTATCTTAGGCATTGAAACATGCCTACCGACTTCTAGCAGCTCGACTCATGACCTCGAGGAAACTTCGACTCTCGAGGAGGGCGCGCCTCTCAAGGAGCACCCTGCTTTCGAGGACCGATCAGATCTCCTTCCCCGCAAAAGCAGCAAGCCAGCAGAAGAGCCGCCCAAGGGCACATACTGGCTCGAGCACCCCGATGCAGACGATCCAGTTGTGCAACATCCCGAGTACAAGAAGCCATGGACCTGGTACCCTGGCATCGACACGCAGTGCTTCGTGGATATCGATGACGACAAGAATGGCGGGAACAAGTGCGCTGCCGCCGATGATGTGAGTGCGCACCAGCACACTGGTAGATCTCGGCGGCACATGGATCTGTAAACGCTGATAGGTGCTCACCAGCGCTTCCTCGTCTCCGCCGTCTTCGAGTTCTGTACGCAGATACATGGCAATCTATTCAACTTGTCGGAACTGCACACTTCGTACATGATGATCTAGTGAATATTTCCTAGCACTGCGCTGTAGCTAGTCAAAGCTGATACGCGCCATAACAGTGACTACTGGCCTAGCAGCCAGACTAAAACAGGCGAACGCGGCAGCGTCTTGCTTCAAGTTGGCTTCGCCCGGGGCATCGACTCCCCGAAGAACTACACGATGGACTACACTTTCTGTGTGCAGAATGGCTTCCTGCCAATAGTAAACTAGTACGTCAAGGCAGTCCTCATCCGGCAGTCTCCGAGTGCAATTCGTCAGCTAACCCATTCCCAGCTGTGACAAGAAGGGCTTCAACGACAAGCGCGGCGGCATAGCAATCTACAACAACGAGCATCACGGCAATGACCACCTCTTCTGGCTCATAGACCCGAACCCCATAGTCCCTAGTCCCTACAATGATTTCGAAAGGATGTGTAATAATAGAGATCGTTACGTATTGCCCGATGAACGAAATACCGCCTACCTGCCCATCTTCCGCGACCCCTGCCGCGACCGCTGGAACGAGAATTACTCCCCTCGAGAGTGGAATTGGAACCAACGCGCGCCTTTCGATTACCCGCCTTGGGATTGCAGTCCGCAGCATGTCGATGGGTCGAATAACGACACGTGGGATTGGGTCGAGAAAGACCAGGGTGGCTGGTTGGAATTTGATGGCAATGTCACGTCTCCGGAACATGTTCTCCTGAGTAAGAGTCTGGAGGGAAATTGGTGGACTGCGGATCTCCAAGAAGGAGGTGCGGGATGGGTTTGTACGGGGAAGAAGGGCATGAGCGACACGAGGAGGCTGACGACTTGTTGGCTCTGATTCGGGGGTTAAATGCGAAGGTGTGGAGTGCGATGCGGTGGTCCATCTCTCCAAACACTGGAGTAAAGGAGCGTTGAGTGTGAAGTTCATGTGTCTGCATCGGAGCCGCTAGAGGTAGATGGGGTTGAACGACATAAGCACGACGTGAGACCGTCCTGATATGAAGACTCCGAGTACAGCTGTGGGAAATACAAGCTCTGGGACCAAACCCGCATCGCTACGGAGATGTCGGTTGGGCAAATGAAGTATCAAATACAGCCAGGCTGGGTCGCCGGAGAGCTCAGCTCAATCGTACACACACTCATGAGCGCCGATCATCTAACGAGTGACCCGATAGTCCTCCAACGGAGACCAACGACGTACAATTCCCGTGCTTGCATACCTCGAACGAGCCCTTGCGATCGCAACGGACAAAGCATCAGGGACAGCGCATCAAGCAAACGCTTCCCCATCGTATGCGACCAGTACCTCCACTATTGCCGACGAGATGCTGTACCACGTCTTTACTTTAGTCACCTCAAGCAGCACAGTCGAGATCATTCGAGTTCCGTATTAGTTGTCAGTATCTACAGAACCCTCAACTTGGACGCATATCGCTGCTGGAACCCAGTAGTCGACCGACCAGCAAGTAGACATACGTCTCCTAGCGATCTTCGCGATCCTCATTGCCGTCGTGGCAGCCATACCGACCTCCCCAGTCAAAGATCTCGAGCCCTCCCCGAACCTCACTTCTATTCAGGCCCGTGCCACCATCAAACCAGACGGTCCTGACAACACATGGCGCCTCTACCACCTCGACAATGACAAGCCAACAATGGAGCACATCCGCGGCCCTAAATGGTGGAACCACTACCCCGGCATCGACAAAACCTGCTTTTCCGACATCGAAGACGACAGCCGCGCCGGCGCAGCCTGCTGGGGCGTCGAAGGACACTGGTTCGTGGCTGCCATTGAGAGGTTCTGCGGTTTAATGGACGGCAAATTGCTGGATGTTACGCAGCCGATCAATGGCTACAGTATGATTTACGACTATTGGCCAGCTTCCAAGAACTCGTACGGAGAGCGAGGGAGTATCAAACTGCAAGTTGGGTTTGCTGACGGGGGCCCACCGATTCAGTGGAGGTACGCGATGGATTACAAGTTCTGCGTGGAAGACGGCTTCCTCCCGATCCTGAATTACTGCGACAACAAGGGCTTCAACCATAAGCGCGGCGGCTACTCCAACTACAACAACGAGCGCCACGGCAACGACCGGCTCTTCTGGCTCCTAGACCCTAATCCCTACGTGCAGCACCCCTACGACAACGACCAGAACATGTGCACGAACGAGAAGCACTACTGGCTCCCCAAGGACGAGAACACCGAACGCCTCGGCTATAAATTCGACGATGGCAGGAACCGTTGGAGCGAAGACATCTCACCCGCGGACCACAGCATCAACCCGAAAGATTGCTGGGATTGCAGCAACGCTCGCCTGGACGGGTGTACGAAGGATGACTGGGATGCTATCGATAAACTGAAGAATCATGCGTTGAGCAATTACGATGGAATGACGGCTACGCCGTTACCAACAGCGACACCAGCAGCTCGGTCGCTGGCTTTGACCTCCGACGGTTCAGTTGCGACAATGCGGCCGCCGCCTCCGGTGCTGTCGTCCTAGTAGAAAGGGTAGCGCGCATTGGTGGCGTGAGATACGACGGACTGCTCACGAAATGGGTGGGCCTCATGAAGTGGACCACTCAGGGGAGTTAAAGTCGACCGGATATGCATGAACTTTACGGGGATGAATTGACTGGGAGTCTGAGACTTGGATTTCAATAGCGAATCAGCAATTGACATGTCAACTACACTGCACTGCATTCGACTTCCTGAATTTGGCTACACAGGCGCCACAGCGAGCATCCAGAGCATGTGTTGCGGCACTCTCGCAACGGCTCGTGCGCTTTAATGACTTCAATGGAGGGGATGCGGCACCAGGAGTCCCGTCGCATGCGCACAGTGCCACGCGCTTCTGCGGCTGCACAATGCGTCCACGATACTATAAGCCGCACCGCAGCGTTTGTAGTCCACCCTTCACTCATTTTCCCCCGTCCCTCCCCCGGTAGAAACCCTCCATCTCACTTCTCTGCTCCCTCCACAACCCCTTCAAGAAAACATCATGACTTGGATCCCCATCCCAATACTTCGCATGAAAACTCCTCGCCCCACCCCTCCAATCGTTCTCCGTAGGCCAATTGACGTTCCACCCATACCACAGCACTTTCCAAGGCATATTGCCCTCCTTCCGATGCGCGTAGTTCAACAGATTCTGCTCCGGAAAGCTCGGGTCAAACCTCCCCGGCAAAGCGAGGAGCGAGACGTAGTAGTCGAACAGCACTTTCGATGGGGTAAAAATGAAGAAGCCGCAGTTCAGGTAGTTTGACTCGACTGGTGGTGGGTAAGCGTGCTCGTAGCCCCAGTAATCAGCGTGCGTGGCGAACATGTAGGTCCGCGGGAGGGCTGCTTCGTCGGCGAGGATCGCCGCGGGGTTCGAGAGGGTCGGTGCTGTGAGAGTGGCTTCGTCGTAGAAGACGCCATCTAGCGAGGCGGTGACGAGGTGGTCGGCGTCTATGAAGAGGATCTTGTGGTATTCTGTCATCTGGAACAGGCGCAGCTTGGCCATTACATCTGCCCAGCGGGCGTTGGCGGGATTCACCCAGTCGGCTGTTAGGCGGTCGACGACTTTGATAATCGCGCCGTCTTTGGCCAGGCGGGCGCGTTTGCGTTTCGAGACATCGGCTGTGCAGATCACGATGAACGGGACGGAACTATTTGTGCCTGCAGAGCGGGAATGGAGGAGCTGGTAGGCAAGCACGCGGGCGCCGATAAAGTAGCCATCGTCGTTGTCGTTATGAAGGGCGGCTTGTTCATCGGATTGGAAACGGTCGGGGTTTGCGTTTGCGGCGAGGAAGGTGGCGTACGCTACTTTTGCGGGGGCAATAGTAATGTGCTTGGGCGATTGAGCGCCGTGACGGGCGTAGGGCGAGGTGGGGAGGTAGTTGTGCCAGTGAGATTTTCGGACTGTGAGGGTTACGAGGGCTGAGGCGAGGAAGAGGAAGATGAAGAAAGCTATGGAGCGAGGGTGAGAGGCTGCCGCCATGATGGCGTAGGAGTGATTGCAGCGATCATATCAGGTTCAAGAGACAGAATGTAGGAAAGCTCACGCGTGTCCTTGCATTCCGCCAACTCACGCAAGGTAGCCGTTGACCATGTCCCCGGCTGATACTTTACCATGCTCCAGTTTCTAACGCTGCCCGCAGATAAATGGCA
>JAVRRP010001122.1:0-11329 GCA_036872775.1 Oleoguttula sp. CCFEE 5521 | reverse complement strand
GCACATGTTTACACTTTCGTCATTGCCGGTCCCGAGGCTTTGGCTGCCGGAAGCCGATTCCAGCCGAACGGACTTCCATGGGATATCTATCTCTCCAGCGCTAATGAAAACACTGTCACATCACCATGCATCTTGCTAGTGATGAACAAAGGGCATTACGAAGGTCCGAAGTCATGTCAATTTCCAACGACGTTGCGCGTCTCATATGCTGAAGGCGACTCGCAAGACTTGACGAGAGATGAAGGTAGGCAAGGTAGTGCATCTCTCTTTCCGAGCTTCCTGCTTCATCTCAGATATCTACATATCTCTGCCCTTGTGTCATACTCTCCGCTATCGACGATGGTGGAGCAGGGTTCATCGTCTGTTCTGTGGCAGAGCGAAGACCACACTGTCACAGTGATCGACATCCCCCGGTCCATTGCAGCCGCTCAGGGTACTTCAGAGCACCCGTGCCACGACGAGATCGCATCAACGGCAGCCATTGCTACAACATACGCGAACAACGAGCCGAGATCTGGAAAGGCAAAGCAGGCCCTTGCTGGACAGGCAGTTGATAGCGAGCTCCATGGTGAGTATGAGGCGCTGCTTGGGCAAGCCCTGTGTCACGTCCGGTGTCATCACTCTGGACCATGGCATCTACCTCGCTACGTCTTAGAGAAGGCCCGACATGTAGCGAAGAAGCGCAAGTCGGACGCTGTCAATGAGTCTTCCGCATCGTTACCTGGTCCTCCCACCAGCTGCCTTGCGGATAGGAAAGATCTAGTCAGCTCCCCAGATGAAGTTCTGTCTGCGATATCGAAGTCCAGTCTGATCGTTTTCAACGGCATGCCCGTTGACGCTACCGAAAAGTCCACCTTCAGCAGTTCGAATGAAATGGAGATTCCCAGCCAGCTCACAATCCGCAACTCGACAGCCGTACCCAACGCCGTCTTCCGCATACCACCGAAGTCCTCGTTCCATCTGGGCGACTGCGCTGACCTGACAGACTTCCACGCTGCCATCCGAGCTCAAGCTGAGCATCTCGACACGCGACGCAAGTTTGACCTCATTCTCCTGGACCCACCATGGCCAAACAGATCTGTCAGACGCACACACAAGACCATAGACTCCACTTACACTATCGCTAGCTCGCTCAATGATGTGTACGCTCTGGTGATGGGAATGGACCTCGACATGCTGATGGAGACTGACTGCGTAGTGGGTATCTGGATCACGAACAAGGCGCAAGTCCGTGAGCTGATTCTTGGCGAGGACGGCATATTCGCTTGCTGGGGCGTGGAGCTTGTCGAAGAGTGGATCTGGCTCAAGACCACCACTCAAGGAGAGCCGGTGACGCCGATTGATGCTGTCTGGCGGAAGCCGTATGAGGTGCTACTGCTTGGACGGAGACGTGATACCTACGAGCCGGCTGCATCGACGCAGACCGCGGACAAGGTCGTCAGACGTGTGATCTTGGGAGTGCCGGATCTACACTCGCGAAAGCCGTGCTTGAAGGAGCTCATCGTGCCATTGATGCCAAATGCAACCGATTACAGGGCGCTCGAGGTGTTTGCTCGGCATCTGGTAGCTAGCTGGTGGAGTGCTGGAGATCAGTGCATTAAGTACAACTGGGAAGGCTACTGGAGACCTACGCAGACGATTGAGTGATCGACTGAGCGCACTTGTATTGCTACGAGATCAAGAGTTGTATAGATCTATGGCAACCGACAGTGCCTAATCTAGTACACCGCTGGCCCCGAGCGCTTCAACGCACCCAGCGCCTGCTCGATTGTGATCACATTCGCCGGCAGCTTTGGCAGGACGCCCTCCAAGATCGCAGCATTGATGCCTGGTGTGTCTGGCGGCGTCTCGATGGTGTTGTTCGCGATAACGTAGCTATCAGGAGGGTCAGCACATGTCCTCGGCCGATTATCCTGTCAAGATCCACTTACACTTTGTAGTCCAGATCAAATAGCCTGTACGCCGTGCTCAAAATCACCCCAGACGTCCGGATCCCACTAAGCACCACGGTATCAATCCCCTGGCTCTCCAGAATCTGCTCCAGCGCATTTCCGGCACCGGCGTAGTACCTGGTCTTCTGCAGCGTCAAATCACCAGCCGCTGCATCTACGGTGAAAGCCGGGTAGACCATTGAGCCCGTGGAATTAGCACCGACCAGCGCATTTCCAGTACTCCCAGCTACTGTCGCGAACCCACCATTGGGGTTCACCTCCGGCTTGCGCGCATTGGCGAAGTAAATGCGTGTGAAGATTTGAAGCGGAGGCGGGCTGAGAGCGTGGGCGGCGTTGATAAAGGTCGCGGTGTTGTTGATGAAGGCTTGGCCAGCTGGGGAAGGGGCGACAGAGCCGACGAGGGCGTTGATCAGGTCTAGGTTGAGGAGAGCGTAATGCCGGCCGAAGGTGAAGTTCGAGTTCGCTGGGAGGGTTGAGGTGATGGAAGTCGGGTAGTTGTCGTAGCCTGGAGTTGTGGAGGCGTTTTGCGCGAGAGCTGTGCTTGTTAGGCTGGCGAGGAGGAGGGTTGAGGCACGCATCTTGGGCAGTTGGAAAATGTAGGAGTAAAGAAATGGGGATGACAGGTGCAAATTTGGGTTAGGAGAAGGATACGAGCAGAGCGAGCAATACTTACCTTCCTGATCAGCGTCGATCCTCTGACGTGCGCGAGGCTCTAGCGTCCATGTCATCAAGTGCCTTGAATCTCAAATGGCGTCTGCGATGGATCCGATCGATGTCGAAAGTTTTTCGGACTTTCGAGACCCGGAAAGCCAAAGTGACGTGCTTCACTTCATCAAGAACAAGGATCGGCACGGGAAGCTTATTCCATCTGCCGGCGCATTCAGGTACGCCTCCCGGATCCTGCGGTGGTACAGACAGCGAATACCCCTCAAAGGTAGAGTATGTTACATGGGATAGTCTAGATCACGTATTAATGTTGCAACTATAGTCTACTCTCTACTCCGCTCCACCCTCTCTGACCTGGCCACTCCATACCCGGCCAGACATGCGGCAGTGCCTCCCAGATGTGTCCCACGAGCACAATCTCCATACCCTCCTTCACCTCATCGGGCAGATCCTTGACGTCCTTCGCGTTTTGCTTAGGCAGTAGCACCTTCTTGACTCCAGCCCTCAAAGCACCAATCAATTTTTCCTTAATGCCTCCGACTGGCATGACCTTGCCACGCAGCGAGAACTCGCCCGTCATGGCCAGCGTGGTCGGGATAGCCTTGTTGCTGAACAGAGAGATGAGCGCGACGGTATGTGCGAGACCAGCAGAGGGACCATCCTTAGGTACAGCACCGGATGGGCAGTGCACGTGAATGCTGCGCGCCTTCATTATGTCCTCGTTCGGGTCGTTAGTGAGAGCCAGCTCGTAAGCATGGCTCTTGACCCAAGTAAGCGCCACTTCTACACTCTCTTTCAGCACGTCTCCCAGCTTTCCGGTCAGCTGGACGCGCCCTGAGCCAGGCATGTCCGCGATCTCGATGAAGAGAATGCTGCCCTGCATGCCGCTACTGTAAGCCACTAATCCGGTCACGACGCCAGGCTGCGATGATCGCGCAGTGAGCTCTTCCTCGAAGCGCTCAGGGCCGAGGATGTCTTCTAGGTCCTCCGAAGCCACGGCGGGAGAGTACGCGGGCAGGGTGTTGGTGTCTCTGCACTCAGCGTACTGCACTGCTTTCGAACGGCAGACACTACCGAGCTCGCGCTCGAGATTCCGCACCCCAGATTCGCGGGTGTAGGACGTGATGACTTTGTCAAGGACATCAGCAGGTAGGCTCACATTCTGCTGTTGCAAGCCATTGGTGGTGATCTGCTTCGGCAGTAGGTGGCGGGTAGCTATGTGGCGTTTCTCTAGCGTTGTGTAGCCAGAAAGCTGTATCGTCTCCATGCGATCCAGAAGCGGAGCAGGAATCGTGTCGAGCGTGTTGGCAGTGGCGATGAAGAGCACTTTGCTCAGGTCTATGGGAATATTGACATAGTGGTCGACGAAGCTATGGTTTTGTTCGGGGTCGAGGACTTCGAGCATTGCTGCTGAGGGGTCGCCGTGGTGAGATGAGGTGCCGACTTTGTCGATTTCGTCGAGGAGGATGACTGGGTTTGCTACACCGACTTTCTTGAGACCGCTCACGATGAGACCGGGCATGGCTGCGACGTATGTTCGGCGATGTCCTCGAATCTCAGCCTCGTCTCGCACGCCACCAAGGGAGATGCGGTGGAATTGGCGACCTAATGCGGTTGCCACAGACTTGGCTAGTGATGTCTTGCCTGTGCCTGGTGGACCCACCAGCAGTAGTATAGGAGACTTGTCGACCATCTTCTTATGTTGAAGCAATTTGAGCTCATCAGGTGTCTGTATTCTTGGTGGTCGCTCGATCTTCGCGACTTGAGATGTGGGCGCGACATCTTGCTCCTCCTCGCTCTGCTCAGCAGCCTCGGCTTGCGGCTCACTTGCTGTAGCAATTGCTTGGATCTGCTTATCTAGATCTGTGTTGACTGCCTGCTTGAGCTTGAGCACCGCCAGATACTCCAGTAGCCTCTTCTTGATCTTCTCTAGCCCGTAATGATCGTCGTCCAGCTGCTTACGCGCATTGGCTAGCGTGGCAGCGTCCAAGCGGTCCTCCGTCATCTTTGTCCACGGTATCTCAGCAAGATTCTCGAGATAGTTCCGTATCACCTGATGCTCGGCCTGATTCGGGTTCATCTTTGCGAATCGCTTCAGCTCTCGATCAGCCACCTTCTGCGCCTCAGGACTCAGCTTGGCGTCCTCAAGTCGCTTCTTGAGTTCGTCTGTCTCGTTCGCTTCCTCATCCGCTTGCTGACCGCCGCCACCACCGCCGAAGCCAGGTGGCAAGCTCATCCCGCCTGGCATCTGTCCGTTGCCAATGTTCCGCATTCTGGGGTCCTGCCGCAGCTTGTTGAGCATATCTGGATCGATCATGCCATCTTGAGGCACGGTAGTCGTGATTGAAATGATGCGACTGCTTCCGTGTATACCCTTGATCTGCCTCTGCAGCATCTCGATCACTCGCTCTAGCCGTTCTTGTACAGGTAGTGCAGCGAGCACGCGCAGCTTCTCCTCGTGCGTACCCTCGATGATGTTGGTCATGAAGTCTGCCAACACTCCCGCATCAGAGAGGTCCTTCTTGGCGATGTACAGTTCCAGTCGACGTGCCAACAGAGGCGAGAGTGACAGGCTCGGTCCTCGCGGGAGCAACGGAGACAACCTGATCAGTGCAATGAGTTCCCGAGACAGCTGCTTAAGCTGAGTGAACAAGTCCGCGACCTCGACGTTGTCTTGCCGGATAACCTGATCCTCGTGTGTGATGACCCGTGCCTCGAAGAACGGCCGATCCTTGAGTATCCTGTCTACCGTAAATCGACTGACACCCTCGACGATCAGAGTGAGCTCGCCCTGCCGCCTTCCTTGCACTCCAGTGACCTTGCCCACAGTACCATAGCTGAACAGATCTGTCCTCTTAGCCTGAGCCGGGTCAACCAGTAACTTTGGGCCGATATTCGGCTTGCCATCATCGATCAACTGCTTGCCATCCGCGGACAGGAACGGGCTATTGAGTGGTACACATCCAATGGTGACACTATTCGCCTCGACCGTAGGCGTCGAAGCCTTGCTGTAGATGTTCGCTAGTATTGCGGCGATATCGGCACGATTGGTGAGAGGGATTCGAGCGACTATGCCAGGAAGGAGCACCGTCGACTGCGGAAGAGGAACAAGGGGAAGGATACGTGACTTAGCCATGATGGTGATGTTGCTCTACAAAAAGACAAGGAGGATAAGACTGGGATGTGACATTACCATCTACTCGTGGCGCAATGTGAGAGTGATGATGTCCGGCTCGCGATCGCCGAGGTTCGATGACCGTTCCGGACATGACCACGTGATTGTCATACAACCGTTGACCATTGATTGCCGGCAGGTGCAATGGCTGACATGTGAAGACGGACTTTTCCTAGCTCTCAGCTACCCAGCTTCGTCAATGTTCACCCTCTCCTCTACGATACTGCGCCGGATTTCACCTCGTATTCGACACACAGCTGTTCCCTTGTGCAAGATGGCGCAAAAACGCGCTTTCAACGAAGGCAAACGGCACTTCAAGAAGAACAAGAAGCAGAAGACTTCGACTGTCAATGAGGGCACAAATGAAGAAGTGCTGCTTGCCGACGTGCGGAATCTCCTGAAGCAGTGCAGTCTGTCCGGGGCAGCAGCAGAAACAAAGGCGCCGGAAGAGCAGACCGAGGTGGACGTAGACATAATAGAGCTCTCCTCGACGGGCGATGGACTCGCCCACAAAGATGGTCAAGTATACGTTGTTCCCTTTGCCGTTCCTGGCGATACTGTGACTGCGAAAGTGTACAGACATGACGCTGCCGAGTCGTACGCTCTGGCGGACTTTGTGAAGGTAGTCAAGCCTTCAGAGCATCGTACTGAGAAGCCACCCTGTCCGTACTTCACCAAGTGTTCGGGGTGTCAGTTTCAACACCTGCCGTATTCGTACCAGCTTCATCACAAGCGGAGCATAGTCGAGCGGGCGTATCAGAACTTCTCGAACTTACCAGCTTCTGCGGTGCCAACTGTCGGCGACACAATTGGCTCGCCGCTGCAGTATGGCTACCGTACAAAGCTCACGCCACACTTCGACGGACCCCAGGGCGGTCGCAGAGACAAGAGGAAGGGACTGAAGGTGACATGGCCTGAAGTGCCGCCCATCGGGTTCATGTTGAAGGGCACACGGAAGACGATGGACATCGAGGATTGCCCGATCGGGACAGATGCTGTGCGGAAGGGGATGAAGAAGGAGCGCGCCAGGGTCGCTGCAGATATTGACAAGTACCAGCGTGGTGCAACATTACTGCTCCGAGAGCACACGAAAAGGGTGGAGAAGGGCGACAAGTCAGAGGAGACTCCAGAGGATGTCGTCGTCGAGGAGCAAGACGACTCTACGCTGCTCAAAACGTGCATCACTGACCCTAACGGCACCTCCTCTGAATATATCGACGGCTTTCGCTTCGACAACCCAGCCGGCGCGTTCTTCCAAAACAACAACTCAATCCTTCCCCTGATAACGCAATATATCCGCGACAATATACTCGAATCCTCGGTCTCGGATTCCCCCCCACCGATCAGAAATCTCATAGACGCCTATTGTGGCTCTGGCTTCTTCACGGTCACACTCTCTCAAATTTTCACCCGCAGCATAGGCATTGACATCTCGCCGTCTTCCATCACGGCCGCAACTCGTAATGCCACTCTCAACAACCTCCCTTCGTCGTCTGTAAATTTCCTAGCGGGGGACGCAAACTCACTCTTCGCTTCTATTCCGGCTGCCGACTTCCCGCCGAATGAGACGGCAGTGATTATTGACCCACCAAGGAAGGGTTGCGATGAGGGTTTCATCAGCCAATTGATGGACTACGGACCGAAGAGAATCTGCTATGTGAGTTGCAATGTGCATACGCAGGCGAGGGATGTTGGGTGGCTTGTGGGTGGGCTTGGGGAGAGGGATGGAATGTACGACGTTGAGAGTTTGAGGGGATTTGATTTCTTTCCGCAGACGTCGCATGTGGAGGGTGTTGCGATTTTGAGGAGGAAAGATAGTGTATCGCATGGGGGAGATTCTCTGGCGTCTGAGAAGTCAATGGCAACGTCAGAGGGAGGAGCGAAGATTGAGAGTGTCACCGATGACGGAGACGCCGTGACAGCTGGAAAGTCGAGTCAGGGCGCTGATACAGCAAACGATGGTGATAGGTAGCATGCTACGGACGAAATTTTTGAACAGACTCCGACGATGACAAAACCCTTGTTGACGTATTGTGTTCGTGTACACGAACGGGCAAATCGGGGGCCGATTTGCCCGTGGCTGAAGTACGTCGTGGGACCACCTGGCAAGGGACAGGGCATGCGTGCCTCCAGATAGCAGACTGACTAAGCAGACGTATATTAGTACAATCAAGGCGGCTGAAGCGTTCACTTCAACGTATACCTCTTACCATGAACAGGCTACACGATGTAGTGCACAAAATCCGGCATGCCCGGAGCGCCCACACAAAAGGCCCTGCGGGCGATGACAGCGAAGAAATCCAAGCAAAACGTAGAGAACAGGTCTATCAAGCTCAGAAGTAAGCACGAAGCTTATCTCGCAACGCGCGTAGCACGCGATGCGGACTGATATGACTTTACAGACGCCATCGCAATCGCAAGGCAGAGTACCTGCAGACACTTGAGGCTGAGGTCATTCGGCTACAGCACGACGATGCTCAAACATCCGCAGAGAAGACTAAGCTCGCGCGCGAAAACGCTGAGCTCCGCGCACTCTTGGAGTCTTGCAGTACTGATGTGCGACCGCTGCTGACGCAGGAAGTGACTGTGGATCCAAGGGCGACGCAACTAAACGATATCGACATGGCGGACGTCGAAATCCACTTCGATCCTGTCATGCACGCCGAACGAACGTTTGTCGCTTTCCCCGCCACTCAACACTCAATCGCATCGTCACCGAGCACTGCGCCGTCCGTCTCAACGCCCGAGCCGGACTCCTGGATTGCTCTAGACTTCATCCTCGCACTTGAGCACCCTTGTCGCGGTCACATTCAACACCCAGGGATAGCGCCAGATGCACACCGGCATGAAGCGTGCGATATCATAGGTATTCAAGGTCATGCGTTGACAACAACCAGTGCTGTGTTGGCGAGTGCGCAGTCAAGCACGGAGACCAGCGACCTTCCTAATCATTGCGAGCTGAAAGCGGATGTGAAGGAGAGGTGGCGGATCCCGTATGCTGAGGTCGAGAAGTGAGTTGACGAGCATGTACTCTGCATTGTACGGCTGCTGACAAAGGAATAGGCTTGTGGCGCTTAGCGAGAAGCTCGAGCTGGACGACGAGATATTGACACCAGCGCAGGCGTATGCTGCGGTTCGACGGGTCTTGCCCAGTGAAAGAGCACTGCAGCCGGTGCTTGAGCGCTTGAAGGAATCATTGGCCAAGGTCGTCGACTGCTCTGGACTAGGGACCGTGATAAAGACGGAGGTCTTCCAAGAGCACTTGAGTAGCGTTCTGAAGACATGAGATTGAGCCTCCGAGGCCCGCGTGCTATCGCCCTGTCATTGTGTGCAGTCTGTCATCATGATTCCGTCACTATGATATGCTGAATCTTCAGTTCGTCACGTACGATCCGCAGTCGACCCGTCGTTCAGCAATCTCTCATGGCTGCAGTGAACCGTCATGCCCAACGCCTTGCTAGTGTCATTCCCGCCTGACCTGTTTGGCCGAGCAATACACACGCTCATACTACGCCGTAGTCAGCAAAGCCAAGTGCAGCAGCGGAGGAAACGCACTATCAAGATAATCCGAAGCCATCAACAGCTCCAAGCAAAGCTCAGGTGGGATGTCCATGTCCGGCACATCTTTACCATCCCGATGCTTCTCGTTATAGTACATGTATTCGCAGACCTTTTCGAGCACCATACCGCTATTCATCGTCAATCAGCGTCAAAGTGCTAAATCTTCCAGGCAGCGGAAGGATACTGACCTGATGTTCTCGAAATGGCAAGTGTTCGTTCGCGCTTCCACGAAGCCGTCTGGAAAGGTCAGCATACTGTCTGGTAGCGTGATGGGAAAGGTGCATAAGTACAGGCAGGGTCTAACATTCGCCTAATGACTCCGCTGAGGCATGCAGCCGAACGGAGGACGATGAAGGAGAAGTCATCTGAGGAGATAAGCGTGACGTACTGGCTCAGTGTCGCCATCGCTAGGAGTCTTACTATACGAAAGTAGCGAGGGTGTATCACGCAATGTTGACTTCGATGCTGCGTGAAGATGGGATGTGGAGAGAGTGCAGTCGCGTGAAGCGACGCGCCAAGACGCGATTCATTTGCCACATCAATTACGTGCTTCCACGAGTAGACGTTGAGTCACAGTGAATGGCTTGTGAGCGCTGGGTGAACTGTTTGACCTAATGTACTACGAAGCAGACCTGCACCCCAGCCCCTATCGCCTGCCAGACCCCCATGTCAACCCGCTTAGGCACCAACCTTAGCCGTGTGCCAACCCTGGTAGTTATTCTCCAGCGACTTGGCCAGACTCTCAGTGTACTCCACCATACCGCCGGCCCAATTGAGAGGCTCAACACGCTTGCCTGGGATGTTGGCACCAGAGTACCAGGACTTCGCCTTCGGGAACAGAGTGATATCCCACTTCTCGTTCATGCGCTTGACCCAGTCGTTCTCAGCCTCATCAGTGGCTTCGAATCGCGTGATGCCGTCCTTGACAACGCGTCGCATAGCTTCCTCGACGAACTCGGCTTGGAACTGGGTACAGGATGGGCCGTTGGAGAAGGCAGTCGGCGCTTGAGGACCGTACAAGAAGAACTATGAGATTATGTCAGCATTAGACCGTGAGCAAATGGCCGTGATCGTCTAGCATACCATGTTTGGGAAGCCTGGAATGGCGATACCCATTGAAGTCTGCAGGCGGTCCTTCCAGTGATCTGCGATAGTACCACCGCGTGTGCTTTGGATGTCAAGCTGTGCGAGCGAGCCGGTGACGGAGTCAAATCCAGTGGCGAGAATGAGCACATCAAGCTCGATGAAGCCTTTGTCAGTCCTGACGCCTGTCTCGGTGACCTCAGTGATGGGGTGCTTGCCGATGTCGATGATGTCCACATGGTCCTGGTCGACGACCTCGTAAAAACGTTGCTCTAGCGATGGGCGCTTCGTTCCCCATGGATGAGGTGCTACATCGGGTGCCAGGAGCTCCTGCTTTTCTGGGTTCTTCACTCGCTTACGGACCTGTCGCTTCCAGAAGTCGTACGCCTGGTCGTTGGCCTTCTGGTCGAACAACATATCATCATAAGTGTTAAGCCAGAATCGGAAACCGCCTTGCTCGTTGAAGAGGTTGTTGTAGAATTTCTCGCGTTCCTCCGGGGTGTCATCGAAGGTGTTCTTCCCAATGAAATCGTATCGGAAGCCTGAGAATGTGTGGCGAGTGTCCTCGAATGCCTTCTCGTAGTCGCCATTCTTCTTCTTGCGATCTTCTTCTTCAGGGTCGAGCTTTTGCTGATTCATGGGTAGCGCAAAATTGGGCGTTCCTGCAAACTTGTCAATGCCAACTCATCGTTGATGACACAAGATGATCGTACGCTGGAAGACTGTAAGATGCTTCGCTTTGTCGCCAATCTCTTGGATGACCTGGATGCCCGAAGCGCCGGTACCTATCGTCGCTATCCTCTTGTTCTTGAGATTCACGCCATGCTGCGGCCATACAGCGGTGTGGTAGGTGTCACCCTTGAAGTTGCTGAGACCGGGAACCGGTGGCGTG
>JAVRRP010001121.1:0-11334 GCA_036872775.1 Oleoguttula sp. CCFEE 5521 | reverse complement strand
GATGCTGCTCGGCCTATCTCGATATCGCAACGGCACTTTGTCATGGGAGCAGCGCCTGATCACGCCTGCGAAGTCAAATGGCAAGCCGTCCGTACACGGGCCGCCGGCAATATCACGCATGGGCACACTGTCGTATCGAGCAGACCGTCTGGAAGCTCGCATCACACCGCGGGCTCGGCAGCGATCTTCGCCGCATGCAGCCCTGCTGTCAAGACGTTTCTCGCTCGACCCAGTCTCCTGGCACATGCCTTCTCGAAGCTCGCTTCGCCCGGCCCAGTGCCCACACAGTATCGTCCAGCGCAGATCAGCATCTCGGCACGGGCATTAGGAGAAGCATCGGAGGTACATTCTAGCGCAGGATTTTGCTGCAGCAAAATATACCCTTGTACGACCACGTGTGCGCTCACAGACCGCACCTCGACCCGCGTTCCTATCGTGATGCTAGTCGGTTGGGTGGTGGACACGACATCGCCAGCGCATCAACCAGATGTTGCATCGCTATCACGCGGCCAGTGCTCACCCTTCTAGCTGCGACGTTGCGATTCATTGCGCGCGTACAGCATCTGGCTCATCCATACGAGATCTGACCTGTCAAGAGCCCTCGTTCGCGAAGCGGCTGACAGGGTACCCGATAGTGTGGTACAAGATTTGCGACGCATAACATTCGCCGGCTAAAAGGCGTTTGAGGTCGTTCGAGTCCCATGTTGAGAGGCTCATGCTTTGCATGTCATCAGTGTTATTTATGATCATCAATTTGCGCGGAGTGTCTGCGTGGACCATGACATCGTACATATACGGCTCTTACTCCGTGGCGCGAAGTGAAGTGGACATGCCCCCGCTTCGAGCTCCTTCTCCGCACAGCCTGGTAGCTGGAAACGAGATGTTGAATTCGTGTCACTCCAACTTGCTGTCAGTCCACATCTGTCGAGTTGCAGCATTGCTTTTGGTGATCTCCAACATGCACCCCCGCGTACGCCTTGCATCGCACCGCCACGATAGATCATAGCCTCTGGGTTTTATCGATACAAGCGGTAGTAATCTCGGTGTTTCACCCTATAACGCGGTTGGACCTTCACCGCTATCAGTTCGCGCTATGATTATGATCTTCGCGGGCTTCCACGTGGTAGACGGGCGCTTACTCAGATTGTGACCAGCAGACACACGGACAGGAGAGCTGTGAACGAGCTAGCGCGGCTTCTAGAAGGAGTGGATGGATCACCCGTTCTCCTTACCACTGCATTTCTCGGATCATGGCGAAGGTTTCCGTAAGCGTACTTGCCAGAAGGCTATGAGCTGTAAACTTCACCATCCGCGTTTCAAATCAGTATGTCCAATGGGGTGATGGACACGGTCAGGCAGATGGTGGGACGTCTTCCTGCTGCGAACGTCGTCCTGTGCGTTGATCACTATGATCAATCCTGTGTCGACTTGCACCGATATGATGTCGAGATCATCATCAATCGTGATGAGATTCCACCCGAGCGGTGCCCGATTCAGGTCCACCAAACCCAATGCCACAGCTTGCCTTGCAGCGTGGCGGTGCCATGCGAACTCACTGGTGGCCAGTCGAGCACACATCTCGACATGTCAACCCACGCGGCAGATCTCCTTCGTTGACTCGTAGCACCGCATGAAGGCGGTCACCAGTGACCAATGCACATGGCATGACGGCTATTCGACTGCAAGACGGACTCAATCTTACCGTTACTTGATCACAGTCTCGTCATCAGCTCGGCACATCAGTCTCGTGGAACAACAATAGAACCTTCTTCGCTTCGAATCTCCAACACGAACCATTGTGCATCGTCCGCTCCGTGATTTCTCCACCTCAAATACTGCAAGGCGAGCAATCAAAGCCTCGGAGTCATCTCCTTGACCGGCAATCGCGGCAAGGCGATGCCATCGCGGCACATTTCAAGCCTGGGCGTGGGGTTTGGCGCTCGCTTCACCGCCGCCACATCTACTGTAGCATCGCCTTTCGTATCTCATCGTATAATTGGCATCGAGATTCTTCCGCGACTCGAGCACATCAGCAGACCGTTTGTCGATCGCAATTCTCAGTGTTTGGCCCGCAGGGGCGGGTCGGCAAAAGTCTCCGCACGTGGCCGCCTCACTTCTTTAATTTGGTAGCATTTGTTTCAGATCCACTAGAGTTCGTGTATGGAGGAGACCTGCTGTACCATGGCGTGGGATAAGGCATTGACATTCTGATTGACCACAGCCGAGGCTGGTGTAGCGGGAAGCAGGATTGGAGGCGTTGGTGAGAGTTCCACTTATCCTAGAAGTGTGCATTGCATGCCGGTCACGGGACTGCAATTTGCAGGGACTGCGCCTGATACCTTTACGCAGGCGCAATTGCCGCGTGATGTCGCAACACATCATAGCTGCTAATTACGGTAGACGCAGCTTAATACCAGAGATGTCAGCAGCTACGCAGCAGTGTAGCGCAGTCTCCCGGCCTGCAGATGCCCATGAAGAGCAGCCTGCGATATTCATACACCTAGCCATCAATGCCGAAAGTGGTGAAAGTAATCTTTCCTTTCCCCGGCGAGCTGCTCTACCAAAACGCTCAAATCATCTCTCCCTCTCCTTCACTGCCCCATCCATCCTCTCCACTCGCGCCATCCTCGTCCATCAGGCGCGCCGCATCTTCGGCCTGTCTTTGTACCTCAGCAAGTCCGCTGACTTCCTCCACGAACCCTTTCTCTCCGATTGCACGCTTCACAAAGTCCCAGCCTTCAGCCGTGTAGCGCTCGAGTATCCCAGGCGAGCAAGCAGCACAACAGTCGTAGGCCTTGCCAGTGATCTGGATCGTCTGCCATGTGCTCAAGTACCCGCGAAGGGTGTGTGGAATTGTACCAAGCGGGTGAGAGGTCGGAAAGCCCGGTGTAGTTGGAGGAGCAGGCAGGATGGTGTTGGGACCAGCACCGACAGGCGGAGCATCGGGAGCAGGTGCGCGGGCGCCGAGGCGGTGTTGCGTCATCGACACCAGGAGCTCGACTGCGAGAGCTGACGCAAGAGGAGCTATACCAGGCCGCGTCACAGTGCATTGCTGGTCCAAGGTAGCAGATTTCAAGCTATCGGCTGGAGCAACAACATCTGTGCAGAAGTAGCAGCCAAGCTCAGTGGGCTGTTGTCGATGATGCTCGGGCGAGCGAGATGACCTAGGAAGGGCAGGTGGAGGGTCGTTCGAATTATGAGGAAATGTGTTGCCTACACCCGAAACGCTGCCTCTCGAGCGCGGGCGGGGAGGCGGAAGGCCATGTCGCATGAGTACGTACGTGTCGAAGCCAAGAGCAGCGTTGATGACGATCTTGCCAGCTGCCTTGCCCATGACTGTGGGCAGCCATCGTGCTTCGCGCGTGTCCATGAGTAGGAAGATGGCATCATGCGCATCGATCAGTGCTTGCAGCTCGTCAAAGCTCTTCTTCACCTTGGCTTCGTCCATAATAGGATGTCCAGCCATGGGCACACTAATGTGATACCCACGGGAGTCCACACCAGGGTAGATTTCTTTCAGTGCCTCAGCTGCACGCTCAGCTTTTCTCTTGCCACCAGCTTGGCAGTCCTCAAAGGTGTACAGTGGCTGTCGTACTGGGTTACTGTAGCTTACTCGGCCGTTGTCGACAAAGCTGATCTTCCGCACACCCCAGCCCATCAGATTGCGTGCGATGTACGAGCCCAGCGTACCAGCACCCAGCAGTAAGCATGACGTATGCTTGATCGTGTCGAGATCGATGGAAGGCGATATTCGCCACTTGATCAGTTGAAGGTTGAGGTCCACGGCTTGATCAGCAAGTCTCGCGGGATCGAGGTATGCAGCCAGATCCACTGTGCGGTTCAGCAACTTGTTGGCGGAATCTCGCTCCCAGCCAGTCACCTTTGGCAGCTTCTTAGTCTGCGGCGAAGACTTTGGTGCAGGAGATACGGGCTGTTCGGGTGCGGTGGCCATGTCCGGTTCGACAACCTGCTCAGAGCGCTGCGGTGGAGCCTCGATCAGGTCACCGGCCGCATTCACGTCACCAGGCTTGAGAGCAGAGGATGTCGACATCAACGGAAGACTCCTGCTTAAGTCCTGAGATGGTGCAACAGGGTAGACCGGCTCAGCTGATCGAAGGGTCATAATGAGACTGTTGGGATGCTCTCTCTGGTAGTGCAGATCGCGGTAGCACATGATCTGGACCTCGTCAAGTTTCCATCGCTCTCTCACAAGCACAAGCAGATTCCGCAACATCCATCCTGGATTTTCCGGATAGTTCGATGGGTCCACAAAACAGACAAACCTGTCTTCAGGGTCGATATCGTTGAAGAAGCCATGGTCGTAGCTCTCTAGTGGCGCTACAGACCACAGGAAGCCGAGTTCTTCGATCGTGGGTGTGATGGGTGCTTTTGGCTTCCGAAGATTGCCATCCTCGGGCGCTTGATCTTTGCTCCAGTCGAAACGGTCTTTGCGCATACGCTTCGCAAGGAAGAAGCCATGCTGCCGTGTGTCTACGCTGTATCTCCACGTCTGCATAGTGTCGACCAGCGCTGTTGTCTCCTTGACGCCAAGCTTGGTGATGCCTCTACTGGGCTCAGTCTCTGGCGCTACAAGTCTCCACAGTGGCTCACTCTGTATGGCAGGATAGGCGAAGTGGTAGGTGAACCGGTATTTCTTCAGGTCGGCGAATGAGACAATCGTGAACGAAGCAAGCAGCGAAGGACAGGAGTAGATTGTGCCATCGTTGATTGCGTCCCAGACTGTGCGACCAGCGCGTTCCAAGTGCTCAGGTTTGCTGTGGGTTTTGAGATCTTCGATGGTGTTGAAGTTGCGGATGACACCTTCACCACGGCAGAAACCCTGTGAACTCCTGATGGTACGTGCATCAGCATCGCGATACTAGTCTCGCTCTCTGCTGCAGGACAACTCACGTACTCATCAGTCGTCAGTGCATTGCCATGAATCTGCATGCGCATGGATCGCTCGGGAGCGTCCTTCGGCTGGACTTCATATAACCCCAGTACTTTCCTGGCGGACGAGTCGAGCTTGTCATGTGTGATCTTGATGTGTGCGAGAGACGTGTAGAAAGCCAGCTCGACATCAGAGCACCATGGCGCGTACTTGAGTGGCACCGACATGGCTGGAACGAGGGTACAGAAAGTCGGGAATGGTAAGACTTCAGCGGTTCAAGTGGAGGTATGTTATCACAGATGACTGCACATCGTTTGCAAGCGTAGGTTGTAGGCAGATCGACCAGTCACCTGTCCTGCCTGGTCGCGTGAGGCCTTGCTCATGGAGTATGCTGTAGCGTGATGCAGAGGGGACGTGACGTCCGAACAGGCGCGCCGCAAGGTTGCGGGGAAGTGGGGCTATGCAGGAACGCGTGAGAAGGCGCGTCTCGAAGTGCGTGCATAGTGGAGTTGTGCATGAGAGCAGAAGGTCCATGTAGCGATCGTACTAAATGTCCGAACTTGTTTAGACGTAAGTAGAGCAGTACCAGATCGCAACTTCAAATCTTTTGCACTAGATCGTGTTATCCGATCTTCAAGTGTTGGGCTCAAAGCTATCGACGCAACTACAGGACACTGAGTTCAGGCCATATCAATCACGCACTTGGATCGAACAACGATAATAACGGAGAGGGACCTCCTGGACCTGTGAACAGGAACATCGCAAAGCATCGCGGTGATGCTCGTCGGTATCTGCGGCAGTAAGCCCTTCTCGTCTCCGTGAATTTCTCCGGCGAAAAATACTGACACCTATCCAGGCATATGCTCTGGTCGGCACACCGTCCAAGACTACCTAGTCAGAGAGCATGACTTCCAGCGGCTCTCGATCGAGCCATCTACTCCTACGAGTGGCCAGCTAACGCTGCCCGAACTCCACGATGCCACCAACAACCCTCCATTCAAGTCCTTCCCGACGGTGGAAGCCCTGCTCGACTTTGCGACCCAAAACTGGCAGACCAACTTTGTGACAACCTCAATCCACACGACAGCAACGGCAACAACACTCTCTCATCGCCCCTTCTTTTTACTCCTGCACATCGACGCTCCCGTGTCGATACGCTATGCTCGCTACCTATCTCTACATTCCAGAGGAACTAGTAGTACCCCCCTATCCGACTTTGTCTCAGCATCAGAGGCCCACCTCTACACCCCCACAACAAACCCACTCGCCCTCCTCGCATCAAAAGCCCATCTGCAACTCCTCAACAACTCTCCCTCGTTACCATCACTCTACAAGTCTTTAAACCGACTGAATATCTTGGACCCAGCGCGGCTAAGACCAAACTGGGACACTTACTTCATGACGCTCGCCTCCCTCGCCGCCCGCCGCTCAAATTGCATGCGCCGGCAAGTCGGCTGCGTCCTCATCCGCTCCAACCGCGTGATAAGCACAGGCTACAATGGCACGCCTCGCCACCTCCTCAATTGCCTTTCCGGCGGCTGCCCGCGCTGCAACTCAGCCTCTTCAGTGGGCGGCACATCGCTCAGCACCTGCCTCTGCCTCCACGCGGAGGAGAACGCGCTGCTTGAGGCTGGGCGGGAGAGGGTCGGTGAAGGGAGCGTGTTGTACTGCGATACATGTCCCTGTCTGACGTGTAGTATCAAGATTGTGCAGGTTGGAATCTCGGAGGTGGTGTTCGCTAAGGGCTACTATATGGATGAGGCTGCGGAGCGGGTGTTCAGGGAGGGCGGTGTGAAGTTGCGGAGGTTCGAGGCTGTAGTGGGCGGTCTCGTGGTGTTGGGTGGAGATAAAGAAGGGATGGAGGGCACGGTGAATGGGGTGAACGGGACTGCAGTAGCGTAGTTGCTCTGATGGCGTGACTACATGCCCATTATGCCAGACCCTTCCCTTACAGGGACGTGGGCTTTCGTGCCTTCGAAGAGGCTTTGCCAGATGAAGGCTTCGCTCAGCAGTAACTCGACGTCTCCTTCTGTCCAATTCCGTGTCGGTAGCGCTTGCAGGAACATCATGATTTCCTGAAAGTCCATCTTGCACAGTTTGTCCGACCACTTGACCAGGAATGCAGCGCAAACGTACAGGTGAAAGTGTGAGGGTCCATCGGTCTCAGCCTGGTGATCACAAGGTCAGCACATCCGCATCATCGTCTCATTGTTAGGTACATCAACCCACAAGATAAGTATCCCACATCCGAATAGTATTCCTCACACTAATCTCCCTCATCAACAAACAGTTCATCCATCGAAAACTGAACTGGATAAACTCCACGCCCTGCTCATCCAGATGTCTCGCCAATGTCCCATCAATCCTTGCAGTCAGGTCCCGCAACGCCGCGACCTGCCTGATAATACCAGGCTGCGCGTGTATGTAGTTATCTTGGATGCCTTCAAGCAGCTTCGTCAGACACCAGAAGCTATCCGCTTCCACGGCATCTAACACAGCTTTAGGTAGCATGCCAGGGTCTACTCCACTCTCGACGTCGGAGGAGGTGATGTATTGCCCTAGGAAGACTTGCCAGAACGGCGTCACGAGGTCGTTGATGCCTTGCACGTAGCCTGACGCTGGGTGGCGTATGGCCCAGACGTAGAGAATGCGTTCTAGACTCCGCTGCGTGGCTTCGTAGCCATACAGAGGGAGGTGAGGGTTCGTTCGTGGGACGTCTATGCTGATTTGATGCCAGATCGCTTCGTCCAGACCTCTGCCTTTGCCGCGGATTTGGACTGCGGGTGCGGTCTGGATCTCGGCCATGCCTGGGCGGGTCGGTACGTCGCCGGCGCTGCCTTGCGAGAAGGCTTGTGCGACACCATCGAGATATTCTTTCCGTTTTCGTTCCAGGGTTGTGATGCGCCGTTCGCTGCTTGTGGGGAGGTAGTTTAGGAGGAGTTGCCAGGACATTGCGCGGACTTCGGGCGGGAGACCAGACCAAGCTGCTTCTCGGAGGGCTGGGAGAGGTATTGCGGAAGATTGGAGGAGCTTCTTGAACTTGTTGATTCGGGTTATGCGGGCAGCGTGGGCTTCGTGGTCTTTGGCCGAGGCGTGAAGAGGCACTGAGGGATGGCTGATGAGATGAAGGGAGTTGGCTGGGTCGCGGAGGATGTCTTTGTATTGTGGTCGTAGGAGCTTGCCTTCTGCTTTCTTCGCCGAAGGGTAGGAGGGTATTGCACGCTCCTCTGCGACGTCGCCATTGTCCAGTGCCCAAGTGCTTGCAGGCGTCGCACCATTGCGCGTATTGCCACCAGCTGTGCCGCCAGGATCATTTGTCTTCTTGCCCGCTATTCGCTTGCCCTGCTGTCGCATGGAGACGATACTAGGAAGTCCAAATTCATCCTCATCCTGACCAAAGTCGACATCATCGTCCACCGGCGTCTCGTGTGATTGCCACGCATCGTTCGTCTCCGAGACAAAGCTCGTGTATGTGCGCCGTGGAGGAGGAGATATCGTCGATCGTGGAGGAGGTGTGCTTCGGTTGCGTTGCGTCGCAGGAGGTGTTCGTGGTCGCTGATCGATCCCAAGGTTGCTGCTCCCGTCAGCCGCGTACTGCATCGGCATTGAAGGCGCGTACAGATTGGTCAAGCTTAGGTTATCCGCATGACTGTAGCTCGCGCCTATCACCTTCCTCTCCTTCTCTGGCGGCTGCTGTTGTCGTTGACTGTTGGCGGAAGCTGTGCGCCAGAACGGGGAAGCTGTTCTGTATTGTCGCATTAGTGGGTTGCTCCTTCTGTGCCTGTCTTGCAACACACTCTGACCGGTCTACGAATTCCCAATGGTCCATATTAGCTACTCGGCGTCTTGCTTGTTTTGCGGAATGGGTACGAACCGACCTGGACCATCTCCTGCCACTTTTGTTAGTCTGACTGCCATTCGCAATAGGCTTTACATGGGAGGCTCACCTGCGGAGAGGGCTGCGTCGGCTTTCTGAAGTTCATCGCGCAGATTGTGTTGCCGAGTATGTCCAGCTGTGGCGTGTGTGTACCTCGACCGACCTCGACAATGGCTGGCATGCACTCGCCCGGTCATGACCGTCGTCATTGGCATGTGCATATATAATGCCTGAGGCGTTCAGGCATTCCGGCTTAGCCCGTCCGAGGTCACTCACTCACGTTTGCTGCTCAGCTTAATCATCTGTGCATCTACCTTCACGGCACAACAACATTTCCTTCTCATACACTTGTCACACAGGCTACTTCCCTCCTCTAACTCGGAATACCTACTTGTTACCACTGCTCACGCCGCCAAGATACCATCAGCTGCTACAGAAGCGCGCGCACAACCGCGTGCTGACTAGCCTGACACTCCCTACCTCCTCACATATCCTCCAGTATGGCGGACGCCGACGAGGATCTCTTCGCCGACCTGTGAGTCTTCTGCCATCTTGTATGCGACCTCAGACTAATATGCAATAGCTACGACGGCGAAGACGCAGAGCCGGAAGCCGCTCAACCGGCACCGGCACCCTTTCCAGTGAAGACCGACCCTGAGGTCACAGCACCTCCCGCAGAGGCACCTACACAGGATGCTTCAATGCAGCAGCCCAGACATGATGACTTCGACGATGATGTCAAGCCCTTCGATCCGTCTGCAGAAGACATGGATGGTGTAGTGAAGCAGGAGTATAATGGCAACTACGGCAACAGCTACGATGCGCCGTCGGAGAGTAGACAGCAAGTGAGGTTGAAGGATGATGGGTAAGTCCGATATCTGTGACACTTGTGCTGATGTATATGCTTGCGAGTGGGTGAGTGAGCGTGTGTGTGTGCATGCACCTGATCTGGACTGTTCTGGAATTCTGGATATTCGCGACCTCGCCATGCGCGCGAATACGAGTAGCAGTCCGACTAGGCGATGACTCTCGAGTTGACAGTTCTCCACTCGTGGGCGCAACGCGAGTACAAGGTCTACGCGAGACTGGCGGCAGCGCCAATGTTGAGGACGCATAGGTCTGACCAGAGGTTTCGCATACGGCTGAGGTGGTGCAGCTATGCAGAGAACCACATGGACAGAGCGAGACGTCTACTGGGCTGTGCATGTTGGCAGGTTGTAGTGGGAAGCTTCGACACCTGATCCGGATCTGAGGCGATCGTAGCCGCAAATGACGAAGAGGTGGTGGTGATTGCTATGGGTGGCATCGGAGCGAGAGTGGACAGGGAAACTGCGAGGTGGACTAGCAGCATGGGCAAACTGGGTCAAGTACTCTGCAGCATGATGGGACTGAAGACATCTGGTCAACTGGACAGTCACGTACCTTACTTATATTGCGCACCTTAGAGGCAAGCCTTCATGACAGCATACAGCATAGCCAACAAGCAGAGAAGAGATAGTGGATGTACCTGTGCAAAGTACTGTGGCCTGCGAGGTAGACCATAGGAAGATCGCCAGAGATAGCAGGCAGCTCCGTACATCGAAGCAATACGCACACCACTATCCGCATTCTGTCTCTCCATGCTGATCGCTGGCTGCAAAGATGTTGGTGTATTTGGCCGCCCCGCATGCGCACCTCTACCATACACGAAGCCTGGGTCACGTGGATGTGCTGCAACACCACCTACATACATCGTACGCACGGAGATCGTCAACGCCACGCGTAGAGCCACAGCATGTATCACCGGAGGTCAAACGTGGATACGAGATGTGATGCGAGGGCTTGCAGAAGCGGCGCACCTTCATCTGGTGGTCATGACAGACTGCCATGCATCGGGACTCGCGAACAGGCTGCGCCACCCTACTGGATATCTGCATGTCGCACATACATACTCGCTCGCTTGCTGGCATACACAAGCACACTCGTCCACGATTGAAACATAGTGTCACAATTTTGGTGCAAAGCTAACCATGTTGCAGCAAAATGTTCATCGGCGGACTTAATTGGGAAACCACAGATCGTGAGTCTTCGAACCTTATGCATCGCATTCAAGACCAATCGACTGACGCATATCACAGAGGGCATGAAGGATTACTTCTCCCAGTTCGGCGAAGTCCTCGAATGCACAGTTATGCGCGATGGCGTCTCCGGTCGGTCGCGAGGCTTCGGCTTCCTGACCTTCAAAGACCCAAAAGTCGTCAACGTCGTGATGGTCAAGGAGCATCTCCTCGATGGCAAACTCGTGAGTCTGAACTCTCGTCCTCTACCTAGATAATCCAATCTGACAACATTACCAGATCGACCCCAAACGCGCAATCCCCCGCGACGAACAAGAAAAGACCTCCAAGATCTTCGTCGGCGGCGTCTCCCAGGAAGCGACCGAGCACGACTTCCGCGCCTTCTTCGCCCAATTCGGAAACGTCCTAGATTGCACGCTCATGATGGACAAAGACACCGGCCGCCCGCGCGGCTTCGGATTTGTGACCTTCGACGACGTTGCCGCGGTGGAGCAAGCTCTTGCTCAGCC
>JAVRRP010001120.1:0-11342 GCA_036872775.1 Oleoguttula sp. CCFEE 5521 | reverse complement strand
CTGGGCCCCATGGGATGAAGGTTGCGAGTTGGCGTTCGCGGATGCGGAGGAGGGATTTGTGGACCTGTGGTGCTGTCAGTGGTCGTCGAGGAGGTATGAGAGGTAGTGCACTTACATCTGTCGGATCCGCCTCGCCCATGATGATGTTCAGGATTGAAATGTAGCAGCTTGTCTTGCTTGGGTTGGCTGAAACCATCCTATTCTTCGGCTGCAGCAATCGCCGCATCACATCCAACACAGTCGTCTTCCGAACCAGCTTCGCGGCCTCGACGTTGTTGCCTGTGAAGGGCGTGTAGCTCGTCTGCAAGAAATGGCATCTTGGCGTCGGTATCAAGCTCGCCACGATCCCCACCAGATCATTGTGCATATATCCCGGATACCTCAGCGTCGCCGTGCTAGCACACATCACCGTGCTCACCAGCTGATTCGTCTGCGCAAACGACGGCTCCTGAACATGCAGCGTGTCCGCCGCAATTCTGCTCAACGCCCCGTTATCCAGTACAACCACCGAATCCGCATTCTGCGTCAGCCTCCGCAAGCTCAGCAGCGAGTTGTAAGGCTGCACGACGATGTCATCCTGGTTGCCCGGAAACACCGAATAAGTCTGAATCAACTTCTTCGGAAACCGATCGTTCAGTCTCTCCAGCAAGAAACTCCCCAATCCACTCCCCGTCCCTCCAGCAATAGAATGCAACAACATGAATCCCTCCAAGCTATCACTCCCATCCGCCTCCCGATCAATTATATCCAGCACCTCGTCCTGAATCGTCTCCCCCATAGCATACCCCGCAGCCCAATTATTCCCCGCCCCCGTGCCAGACTTGTGCACGTAGACATTCTCCGGATTGTAGATGTTCTTGTAGGGCCCTGACAGGATGGAGTCTATGACACGGGGCTCGAGGTCTAAGAGGATTGCGCGTGGGATGTAGCGCGTGTCGTCGGATTGGTAAAAGAAGACGTCTTTGCGGTCGCCGCCTGCGTGGGGCCCTTCGGCGGCGTAGGGGTGGAGGTTGCCGTCTTGGTTTATGCCGTGTTCTTGACAGAGTTGTTGCCAGAACTGGGAGCCGACTGTGAAGGTCAGATGCATGTGTGAGAGGCTCGCTGGAGGAGGTTGACGAACCGCTGTTGCCGCATTGGCCTGCCTGGAGGGTTATGATCTCCCTACAAGCTGTCAGTATGCCTCAATGAGACCGATGAATCCTTTGCTACCACTCACCGAGGCATCCTGGCGAGCTCTCTGTTATCGTCACATAGGTGTGGTGGTGTTGTGAGTTCACGCGATACCATTTCACGCGACACTAGACGCGAAGATGAGGGGCAACAGTCTGATCGACCCTGAACGCGACCCTGACACGGCCACTTTACATAGCTGCTTCACTCTCGACATCTCTGTCCTCGCCGATACATCACTATTCCATCGTCAAGTTCGCCTATAAACGCATACGCCTATTCAGCTGTCACGATACCCGACCTTCGCAATCACACGCCCACGTCGATGTCTCAATCTCACACACCCATCACGTGCACGTGTGAGACCCTTATCCCAAGATCTCACCTTGGGGTACGTGTGCTAGACATGCACTCGGCTGGGGTCTGTGAAGGTGACATGCATCGAGTCGTAAGGTATAGATGTTCCCATACTCTCCGTTTTGTCTCCCCAAGCTCAGTCAACCTGCTCTGTCATCCGATATCGTCCACATGCCTCCCTCAGAATACCCCCCTTTCCCTAGCGACCCATCGCAAGAGCACAAACAAGTCCACTTCCATGACTCTTTCACTCCGTCATCGCTCTCCCTCCGCATCACACTGGGTCCCCGCGAGAACCCAACAAGCGTGGTCAAGATCTCGATAGAATTCCTACCAGGCAAATTCCCAAGAATCAAATTTCGCACTCGCAAAGCGCACGAACGACGACGACGCAGCTGGCGATGATACTGCTACATCAAGAGCGCAGCTAGACACTCGCTGGTGGCCAGTCGAGATCCTCGAACATTGCCTCTGACCCAAATATTGGGAGGGATGCTGCCCGGCGCGGCGATTGCTCCTCAATCACGACCTCAACCCCTAGTCCGCTGCTACCTTGCTCTCGCACAAGGTCTCTCCGATGCAGGACATCTCGAAAACTCACCTCGGGTCGCACCTGGAAGGGCTGCCTGTTGAAGCAGATCTCAATCTCTGGATCGCCACTAGCAACACCCGCTGGCACGATGAGCACTGGCTTTGGCGGACGCATAGGATCTCTTCGATCTCGATGGTGGGAATAGTATGTCAGACGCCTGTGCCAATCGGCGTTGTACGTGGTTGCGAGGGAGACATTGTTGCAGACGCGGTTGATCAGCATGGCCTGGGAGAAGAGGCTGCATTCTGGCCTCGTGCAGCCGAGACAGGGAGGGTGGGTTGCCATGCAGAGGTTGGAAACCGGATGGATGTGGATAGAGCGTCATCTTGCAGATGGGGCGAGATGGTGGTAGTGATGGCGACACGTTTGCGACTGATCGTGTTAGGAGTAGCAGATCGATCGTACAACGCGACACAGGCAACGGAAGGATAGCCTCGCAGCTTGCACCGACCTACTCACCTCTCTTCGCGCTCTAGCTTCTCCATATCACGGAAACTCTTTATTGCAGTGTCGCAGCGTAGCAGGCACAAACCTGGCACATTCCAGGATCGGTTCGATCGGTCAGAACGGTATTGATGAACAAGGCGAGGGACCTCTTTCAATCCAGCCTATCTGGGCTTCGATCTGTTGCGATCATACCTATCGCTTCCACCTTGTACGCCGAACCCAGGTGTGAGTGCTGTCTGTTCATACTCTGTGGTACTTCGCTACTCACAGCAATCTACACAAATTACATGCACCTTATTATGCAAGCAAGCCTGACCGCTTCTTCGTCAGCAGTCCTAGCGAGCGCAGCGCGAGAGATGCGATGCCTGCGCATAATATCGCCGTCCAGGTTTTGCTTGCAGTCTTTTTACCTCGTAGGGCAAAAGCAGATCACTTGGGGGCTCGGCAAGTGAGTGATCCGCGCCTCGTGCTGCGGCGCTAGTGGTAGGCTTGAAAACATGCATGTTCAACGTAACAGTGCGTCGGGCTCGATGTTGTTCACTCCTGCTGGCTAGACGTCAGCCGTCTTGACGGCTCGATCATGCCAGACGTCGCTCGCAGATTCGATTGACGAAGTCGACATCGACTATATAGCGATTCCGATCGATGCGAGCCAAAGTGAATGCCACATGCCAGACCTAGGCCTTGGAAGATTTCGGCCAGTGACGATGTGGCGTTCGCAACGTATGGTACCCGCGTGTAAGATGCTTACCTCCACGCCCGGTCGATCAGAAGCTTACCCTCGCACGCCTCTTCCTTGCATAAACGAATCACAAACCTCAATTGAGCACCACTTGGCCCGCATTAGTGCGCGCGTCCGGGTAGGAAAGTATGTTTCGAGCGCATGTGCCGATAGGACTTCGTAAGTGAAGGATGGCGTTGGTTTGTTCTCTTATCAGACTGCTCTGTTCCTTCCCACTTGCACGCCCTTTCGCATACTCTTTCGCATTCGCACATATGAGTAGGAGGCTGTGACTGCATGCCCCAAGGCCACACTCGGTCAGCACCACCAGTCGACCAGTCAACAGTCGCTTCCCTCTTCAAGCATTCCGGAGACTCCACACAACAGCCATGGCACCCCCATCATCCGACCTCGATCCCCTCCTCTCCCGCATCCCTTCACCCCTCTCAGTCCCTCCAATGCTCCTGCAACCTGGCGTCGACTCCCTCGCCTCGCCGACCGAGCTCCCTCCCTCGCCAACGTTCCCAACCCCAATCTGGACCTCCGCGCGCCTCGACGCCCAAAAACGCCGCCGTCCGCAATGCATCGCCCACCGCGGCTACAAAGCCGCGCACCCCGAGAATACCATGGCCGCTTTCCGCGGCGCTGTCAAAGCTGGAGCGCACGCGCTAGAGACGGATGTGCATTTGACGAAGGATGGGATTGTGGTGCTAAGCCACGATGCGACATTGAAGAGGTGTTTTGGGAGGGCAGAGAAGATTGTGGATGTGGACTGGAATGAGATCGAGGGGTTGAGGACGATCGCGAAGCCGCATGAGGCTATGCCGCGGCTAGGGGAGCTGCTAGACTACTTGACAGAGCCGGCGCTGAAGGACACATGGCTGCTATTGGACATCAAGCTCGACAATGACGCGGAGAAAGTCATGAAGTTGATTGCTAAGACCTTGGCCGAGCACCCGGCTTCAAACACCAATCCCTGGACCTCCCGAGTCGTGCTCGGTATATGGGCTGCAAAGTTTTTGCCATTGGCACTGAAATACCTCCCTGCCTTTCCGGTCATGCACATTGGCTTCAGCGTCGCGTACGCACGACACTTCTTTACCGTGCCAAACGTGGGCTTCAACATGCTACTCCCCATTCTCATAGCACCTGGCGGAAAGAGGTTTATCGCAGATGCGAAGGCTGATAAGCGACAAGTACTAGCTTGGACAGTCAACGAGCGGGATAAAATGGAATGGTGTATTCGGCGCGGCTTGGATGGGGTAATCACAGATGACCCAAAGATGTTCCTCGAAGTCGAGAAAAGCTTCGACGAGCAATCGAAAGAGTCATTTGTGCCAATTAGCTGGAAGGGGATGTTCGATGTTACTCGAATCTGGCTGTGGATCATGATCATGTTTTCGATATACAAAGGCAGGTTCCTCCCGGTGGCGAGCAAGGAACTGATCTCGAGAGGAAAGTGATGTTCTTAGGGCAAGGTAGCCGTGTTTCGTTTGGAGATCTTAGCGACGGCGTTGGGGAGCGGTAATGCTGATAGATTAATGTCTCTTGCGATCAAGTCAGTATATATACGCCAATTTAAATACCTTCATGATCGCCTCGAGCCTCGTTAGCTAGAGGTGCTCGCTTGGATGGGACGGTGCGAGGCTTCGCATGTATCATTCTATGTAATTTTTGGCGATTCCAGCCTCATACGGATCTAGGTGCAGTACCATACTGCTGCAGCTGGACTGACAGGCGCAATCCGGCCTTCGGATCTAGTCATAGGAGTCATTCCACCTAGAGCACGATCTCATTCTTCTCAGTCGCACCATCTGAATCCCCTGTCTTCATCCCATGCCCACCACTACTCGTTTCCTCTAACGCTTTCCTCGCAATCTCCATCTTCTCCTCCTCACTAATCCCATACCATCGTCCCGCCACATGCTGATCTCCAAACAACGTCCCAATCTCTTCCAGCGTCCTGCCCTTCGTCTCCGGAAACAGGAAATACACAGCCGCCACATAAAAGCAGCTCGGCACGATCAGCACAAGATAGAACTTCCAGCCGATTTTATTTAGTGCCACTGGGGCAGCTACGAGCGTGACCTCGGAGGCGAGGTAGAAGAACGCGAGCCCGAAGGCTGTGCCTTGGGAGCGGAGGTGATTGGGCCAGATTTCGGAGACGTAGACGTATTGCGTTGCGTCGACGAAGAAGCACCACCAGAGGATGAAGAACCAGATGAAAAATACCGCTGCATTTAGACCCGCGGTGTTGTCAGTGCCCAGATATGTGGCCGTGAGTGCGCAGAGGAAGATCAGCGAGACTGTCACACCGGAAGTGCCGATCAGGAGGAAAGTTCTTCGACCGTAGCGATCTATGTATAGCGCCGTCCAGATGTTTCCGACGATTGTGAAGGTAGTCCAGCAGGCGTTCAAGAGGAGGGGAGTGAAGCCCGTGAGACCGAGGGAGGCGTATATCAGAACGCCGTAGTTGGTCATCACGAAAATGCCTGAGATTATCAGTCACAAAACTCGTAAGTGAGAGGTGCGGGAACATACCTAGAAACTGGTCTCCCCACATCATGATCGCGGCCACCAAAGCCCGACGGCGGTTGGGCGCAGTCCTGAAGATCTCGAACCGCCGCACAGCATACTGCGCATCAAGCTCATACTGTTTCTCCATCAGATAGAACTCCTGTCTAGCAGCCACATCTTCTTTATCATCAGCCGTACGATGCAATCGCTTGACGATTTCCAGCGCCTCCTCCCGCCGTCCTTTACCCAGGAGCCAGCGTGGCGAGAATGGAATGTAGCCACTGCCTGCCAGCACGATAAGAGGCGGCAGACATTGCATGGCGAGTGGGAAGCGCCATGCTGCTTGCGCGTGTGGTGAGTCGGCGGCGATGAAGTAGCACCCGAAACCGAGCCAGCCTGCGAGGGAGTAGCCGAAAGCGTAGGCGATGCCAGTGACGCACATCATGGCGCCGCGGGTTTCGGCTGTGGAGATCTCGCCTTGGTACATGGGTACAACGACTGCATAATCTATCAGTGGTGTGCGTGACAAGTCCTGAGAGGCAATGTACTGACCGGCAAGAATGCCTGCCCCGATCCCAGCGATCACTCTGCCCACGAGGAACATCGCCATATCGACAGCACCCGAACACAGCGCACCGCCAACGATCAAGATGATACAGCCCAGCTGGATCGTGCGCTTGCGTCCGTAAGCATCAGCGCTCCAGGCGCTGGTCAGACACCCAAGTATGGCGCCTGCACTGTTGACGCCGTTAAGGGCGCCAATGATGTTTGTCGTGTATGCATAGCCTGGCTCATCCGCTGTAGCGAGGTCGAAGTAAGTGTAGACTAGCCGGTGTAAGTACCTGGACCCGATGAGGTACGCTTGCTACTCACAGTTCGGTTGCCCGACGGTGGACCCGATCACTGCAAGGCCGTAGGCTGTTGCAAGAGTGCCCAGAGCGACATAAACCACGACCCAGAGGTTGTAGAGATTGACAATGTGTTTGCCGCCAAGGCCGATCATGTTGGTGACTATAAGCTCAAGACTTGGTCCGCTTGTTACGAGATTTCAGAGGGACTTGAAGGGTGGAAGAAGCTGGTCTACATTGACCATTACAATGCAAGAGAGGCCTTGCACCTACCTTTATACTTTGCAACGTATTTATCATGGCACTGCACATTGGCTTCATGTCTCCAGAGTACCTTGCAGCAGAGCAACGCGATAGCCGGCGGCACTCATATCACCCCGCACGTATTGCCGGTGCTGACTGCGCGAAGCATCATGAGCATGTATGGGAATAAGAACTCCACTCCATATTGCGAGTCAGCCTGGTGCTGGGATATGAGCACTGCTTCGTAATCACTGCTATTAAGGAAGGTATGCCACGGTAATGTTACCCGAGGTCGTCTAACGCTGCGACAGTCATTTGGTGCAGGCGGTGCTGCTGGACGACCTGAGGAGCTTGCGTGCCATGCGAGTTATCGTCGCTCGTACGAAAAGCTGTACATTGCAACGGAAATCGGCGTGAACAGGCTCTCGCATTTGCACAGTTGTTGCTCCATTCGAAGGATACTCGCCGAGATGTGTCGAGGACGAGTGATGCGGAATCGCCGTCACTAACGCGCCCGCGAAAGTCGCTTGGCCTTGGAATGAGTTGTGCTGCTGACCACGGAGTGACTAGAGTCGTGACAGTCCCAGGGCTTCAGAACAAAGGGAAGCAGTCCGTGATCGTGCTTGAATCTCTCGACCTTGAGCGTCCGGGCCTGCCGATCGAGAGCGTTCATGAGATGCTTCTTATCCGTGTTAGATGCAGTCAGGGCAACTCATCTAGCGGACGTGGCAAGGGACTCCCTGAGAGGAGGATCGAAATCATGAGATTCGTGTAGTATGGCAGGTGATAGTCGAGAACACAAGATACGAAGGCACTCAGCCAATGGGACGCCTTGGCAGATCCAGAAAGGCTAAATTTAGCACCAATCGAAGCCATGGATCGATGGCCAAACGAGCCACTGACATCGATCCTGAGCAGTGAAGATGAACGACACGAAGTCAGATCACGTTCAAGCAAGCGGAAGACCAAACAGCACCGCCTGAGAAGGTGTGCTTAATCATACCATCGCAAACGCGGAAGCCAGCGCTCTGGTGTATAATAGATTGCATAAAGTTTAAGCGAAGCGCTGCGAATCCTCCACCTCCTCTCGAGCTGACAGCGTTCGCGCCGGCGCATGCTGGCTATTGCGCCTGACGGCCTGATTACTGTACGAGTACGAGTCTGGCAACATTCTTTCCTTTTGTGCAGCGTCATCTTCCTGTACTCTTGTCCTTTTCGAGTCTTGATCGCTGATCTTACGCCATACACGTTGCTGTTCCGTCTCACCTAGTAGGGTCTCTGGAGGACTTCAGCTGACAGTGCGCGGGCGCGCTGCGTGACGGCAATGGTGGTCTCACGAGATCTGTTATGGACATTGGCGTTGGTGCACTCGACAGTTGCAGTCTCGGTACCAGAGGTGTGGGCAAAGAATGTGAGGAGGCTAAGCAGACGAGCGGACTCGAGCAACGTCACAGTACCAGCTGCGATCAGCATTGCGCCGAGTCAATATTGGGACGGGAATGGTAAGAGCACACAGAGCGGCAGATGGCAGGAGCGATGACTGATTTGCATTCAGACGGGCCATGGTCGTCCTTTCCCTTACAACTCGGCGGCGGCACGGTCCAAACACAGAATGTCCGAGTAATGCCCTCAACCGCAGGCTATAACACGTGGGTTATCAATGGCACGGGAGGATGTCCAGCGTACTACGTCCCGGACTGCAACAACATCAGAGGCTTCACATATGACTGGAGCAAGAGTGTGACATATCAACCGCTCACACCATATGGGACTGAGATCGAGTCGAATCTGGGTCTAGACACGACCGGCGATGCTGGGTATGAGGACATCACGCTCGGATGGCAAGGTTCGGGAGGACCGAAGGTTGATCATTCAGTCCTATTCGCGATCGCAGACTCGAACTACTGGATTGGCATCTTCGGGCTCAACCCATTGCCGACCAACTTCAGCACCCTGAACAGCCCGCAGCCTTCGTTCATGGAGTTGCTGTACAACAGCAGTGGCATCCCCAGCCGCTCTTACGGCTACACAGCCGGCAATCAATACCGCTTCAACAAAGTCTACGGCTCCCTAACGCTAGGCGGCTACGACACATCCCGTTTCAAACCCACTGACACAACCTTCAAGTTCGGCGGCGACATATCGCGAGACTTACTGGTAGACATCAGCGCCATCTCTACAGGTGACGCGCGAGGCAACAAAAACCTCCTGCCTGACGGGCAGATCTCAGCTTACCTGGACTCCACAGTGGCCGAGATCTGGCTCCCTGAAACTGCCTGCAGCGCCTTCGAAAACGCTTTCGGGCTGGAGTACAACAGCACCGTGAACCGCTATCTTGTCAGTGGCGATAAGCACCAAACCCTAACGACCAATGGCGCGTACGTGAACTTCACACTCACCAACGGCAGCTCGACAGTCGATATAGGTCTACCATACGGCGCCTTTGACTTGAACGTCTCCTTCCCGATCGTAGACAATGGCACAACATCTTACTACTTCCCCCTGCAGCGTGCAGCAAACGAATCGCAGTACACTCTCGGCCGCGCCTTCTTCCAGGAAGCGTATATCATAGCCGATTATGACCGCGGGAACTTCACAGTGGCACCCTGCAAGTGGGATCAAACCGCGCTGCAAAACACGAACATCCACTCCATCCTCTCTCCCGACTGGACTTCAAAAGCTAAAGCAGCAGCTGGCTCATCTTCCTCGTCTTTCGGCGCAGGCGCAATAGCAGGCGTGGTCGTCGGCATCATCGCTCTGATAGCCCTCATAGCATTCCTAGTATGGTTCCTCCGCCGGCGCAGAACAAAGACCCGCGCTGCCAAAGCCGCGGAGCTGGAAGCCAAGAATCCCTCACCACCCTCTCCAGACTCCAACAATAATGAAGGACGACCCTTCATCTCGGCTCCCATCGGCGGCGAGCTAGGTGGAGGCGAGATTCACGAGCTCACTGCGCCGCATAAACCTTACGCCCAGGAGCTTGACTCACCTCACAAGATCGATCCCAATAAGGCAGGGTACTCGGAGATGGATGGAGGAAGAGGGGAGGCAGGGTACTTTGGGAGCGATGGGAAGTATGCTGTTGCTCACGAGATGGAGGGGCGGAGTGCGATTTACGAGATGCCGGGGAGTGATGTGCAGGAGTTGGGGACGGGGAGGGAGGAGAGAGTTGGGCAGTCAAATCGGATGAGTTGGGAGCCAGATGTGAAGAGGTAGTCGTACCTTTGGGTTGAACCAACAGTGGGGGCTTTTGGCAGGCTAGGAGGCGCAATATATGAAAGTTGAGTACGCTGCAGGCATCGACTCACCTCCCATCATGCCAAAAGCCTTACAAGCCATTGTCTCCACCTTCGATGCAGCTTCTTCCCTTCCAAGTGACCACATTCGGTAATGTAAAGTCGCAAGTCCTTGTCCTTCCTCGTCTCGATCTTCCACTTGCTTCGGCAGGACCGCTTGCACAGAGTAGAAGCTGATCATTGCTTTCAAGCGTTGTGCAGGGGGTGTTGTCACTTCGCAAGCCCGGAGCCCGCTGTTACCGCAACATCTCTGACCCCGCACAACGTTCAAAGTTCAGCCAAAAGCCTGCAAGGCGACTTCGAGTCCGCACAACTTACCAAAATGAAAGCGGTGCTCACCATGGCCCAAACCCACGCCGACGAGTCTAAAAAGTCGTGCTTTCTAACGGAGTTGAACCGTTGACCTCGGCATGGCTGTACTAGTGCCGCGCTCTACCAACTGAGCTAAGAAAGCGGCAATGATGTCGGCTTCTGGCTCAAGACTTATGATCCTGATTAATATAGGAAAGAGCGACCCACCGCTCCTTCCACATGCACAGAACCACTGAAACAGACCATCATGCATAGTCAGATTAATGGAGTGTCGAGAGAGCCTGCCTGAAGCGGATGAGTATGCTGTTGTCCTCCTTTGGTTGGATGCCAAGTGACCAGAAGACTTTCCCAATAATCCGGCCCAGCATTTCGACACCAGGGACAGATATACAGTGCCATGCCGCCGCGCAGTCTCCATTTACGCCAAAAGCCTATGATCCGGCTGCAATATAGTGTCGAGTCCATTCTCAAGTCCGCGGTCGAGTCCATGATCGAATCCACGATCGCGTCCGTGAAATAACATGCGGTCCTGGATCCCAGCTACGGGCCACTTCCGTCATATTCAGATCGACAGACAGTCCAGGTTGGAGCGGGGTTGCGTTGCATACGTAGAGTATCAAGCCGTAGCGAACATCGTACTCGCCCACTTAGTCCACTCTGAGCCGTCAGCAAAGAGCTCCGCGAAGTCCAGATCTCCGGCTTGAGGCCAATCACCCCAGTCTCCGAAGCCCTCGCCCTCTGCTTGCAAGAAGTCCTCAACGCCTGCGAACTCCCTCTCCCTATCCTCTGACGCTTCCTCGGTGCTAAGTCCACTGTCTCTCTCCTCTCTCATGATCTTC
>JAVRRP010001119.1:0-11351 GCA_036872775.1 Oleoguttula sp. CCFEE 5521 | reverse complement strand
GTGCTCGAGTAGGGTGACTGTGCTGAGCGAGAGGATTGCATTGCGGGAGAGAATGGTGATTGCGGTATCTGCAGTCTTCGGGGTGTTCGAGACGATCGAGGTCCAGGCTTGACGAAAGGCGAAGGAGGAATCATGATTCTCGGTGACTCGGGTCTCGTTCGGGAGGACCCAGCACTGCTAAACGATGCAGCACTGTCACTTGCGTTCGTCGATGTCGATGTGTTCGAGGCGTATGAGGTGTTACGCGAGAGGGCGGGCTGTGAAGTGGGAGTCGGAATGGAGATGCGATCAAGGTTGGTTTCGCAGGCTTTGTCGTTCGCCTTATCGGCGGACTTGTCGTTGAAGCGAAAGTGACTGCTAGTGCTCGTCGACATTGGACTCATCATGGCCGGGGTAGCGTTGCGAAGGAAGTCGAGGTAGGCAGACGGAGGCGTGATGGGGGTGCGGAGTGCTTCGTCCCGCTTGAGGAAGCCTGGCGAGCCTGCCATGGGGCTACGCATCTCGGAGGGGAAGGTACCAGAGCCAGGCGTCTGCAGCGAGGACGAGGTGCTGCTACGCTTCTCGAAGCCCGCAGCAGCCATGGTGGCGGTGATGGCAGACATCGTCAACTGCCTTTGCTGGGTAGAAGTAACGGCCGGCGAGGTGAGTGAACGACACGGCCGTGTCAGCTCCCAAGGTCTGCAGACAAGCAGTCAGCAACGCCCGTGAAGGAGAAGACAGCAGCGAGCGACACGGATGAGAGAGGACAACAGGCGGCACAGAGCTTAAGGAAGACAAAGGAAGGCAACACTTTCTCAGGCAGAGCGCATATGCAGCAGCGCACCGCACGGCGGCAAGCTTACCTCAGACCCATGGGCGTCTCGATGAACGCGAATGGTGCTGCCGACCTGCGACAACACATGCAGCGGGCGACACGGGCGGAGGAGGACGTCGCTGCGCACTATTCCTGGGGTGGGCGCGTAGAGGATAGAGGTGTAGCCGCTTCAATCGATTTTGTGATGCGTCAGGTGAGCCAATGGGCGGCGCGTCCGAGTCGTTGGTGTGAAAGCTAAGGGCTGTACCCGAGATGCCTTGCAGGGCGGCAGGGCTGTGATTTGGTGGAGCCTTTGCTAAGCGCCCAGCGCTGGTCCTCGAATGATACTTTTGCTGTAGTGTGCAGGCGATGCTCGAGCGAAGGAACCGGTCAAGTGCTTTAGTATTGCTGTGCCAGAGTAGTGCAGCTGTCACATAGATTGGAGACGTGCGTTGGCGAGAGCTAGACCGATGAGAAAGAAGGTGTTGGTTGTTCGTAAGGTGTCAAATCCCGACTGGTCGGCTAGCCGAGTGCCCGAGCGCGTGGCAGCGGATTTCGATATGAGTTCTGGAAGGGGCGAAGAATGACCATCGAGGAATGTTAGACTGGTTGTACGATCGAGAAGCAACATATCGTCTTGACGAAGACACGGAGATATAGCAATTTGGAAGCGCTGCGACTTTGGTACTATGCTGTTGTTCTGCCAGCAACGGCTAGACATCACCCCAGTAAATATGCCACATTGGCTTCTCACTGGCGGTCGACATAGAATCGATAACATTATAGGCGCGCGTCATCGATGCATATCTACGGCGTTACGCCGTCCGAGATAGGTTGCGTTGTGGTATATCCAAACGCCAACAAGTCCAATGGATCTCGATCCTTCACCGAACATGGAATCTGGCCGCCAAATGCTGTACTTGGACGATGCTGAGTGGTCCTCGAGTCCACCAACATCGATAGCTATACTTGGCAAGGCAACATAGCGCGCGGCAGTGCCATGTCTGCCATGTGTCGTATGTTGGTGACGCAAGACTGCACTACTCGAAGCCAGTGCCATGACACTGCAGTGGAGGCGCCGGAGCATGGTGCCGCGCGGAGTGATCAGACCTGTCGGAATCCTTCCTTTATGGGAGGACGATTTTGCTTCCAGCCGTCTCCCTCTTCTCCTCCATTGCTGTGCTCGTGGGTACTTCCCTCCTCATACTGCAGGGCTCTACTAGAGCACCCCCTCAGTTGGCATCTGTCAATGGCGATTACGGTAACAGCCACTTACAAGTTTGGGAAACGATCCAGTACTTGACCAGGACGCGAATCGACAGTGCACCGAGCTTGAGTCAGCACATGCCGTGCACTTATGTTGCCATGCTTGTGAGTAAACGGCTCAAAATCACTGAACGATACTGAACAGAATATATACAAAATGGCTCCGTCACCTCACCTCTCAAGTGAATGCCATGCTCTTCTTGATCTCGGCAATCGCCAACGCAGGGTTTAGCCCCTTCGGACACGTCCTGCTGCAGTTCAGGATCGTGTGACACCGGTACAAACTCATGCTGTTGTTGAGCATCTCCTTGCGCTGCGCTGTCTTCTCATCACGCGAATCGGCAATCCAGCGGTAGGACTGCATGAGTACTGCTGGGCCGAGGTACTGCTCGCTGTTCCACCAGTATGATGGGCAGGATGTACTGCAGCAGGCGCAAAGAATGCACTCGTACATGCCATCGAGCTTCTTGCGGTCTTCCTTCGATTGGCGATGCTCGCGACCCTGCTTCATGTTAGTGACTGCGCTCGTGATTACAATTTCGGTCTGATACTTACGTCAGGTGCGGGCGTGTCACGCTGTAGGTATGGCTGGATCGACTTGTATTGCTTGTAGAACTGTGTCAAGTCCGGTACCAGATCCTTGACGACATATGTGTGAGGCAGAGGGTAAATGCGCGCCTCTTGCTTCTTATCTGGGTTGATGCGGCACAAGCAGGCCAATGTGTTCACACCATCGATGTTCATCGCACAGCTCCCACAGATACCCTCTCGACAGCTTCGCCTGAACGTCAGTGTCGGGTCGACCTCGTTCTTGATCCTAATGAGCGCGTCCAACATCATGGGTCCAGTCTTGTTCAAGTCTAGTGTGTAGGACTGCATCTTCGGCTTCGTTGATGGCTCATCCGGGTTCCAGCGGTAGATGTGGAAGGTCTTGATCGTGGCATCCTTGTCTGGTGCGGCCTCTCCCTTTGTGGATGTCTTCGAGGATGGCGTGGGTTGTGTAGATGCGGACAATGATTCGGAGACGGCGCTTAGAGGCTCGGCTTTCGTGGTCTCCACGACGGAGGCCATGCCACGACGGAAGACCTGTGGGCTGACGGCGAAGCGCCGTGTTGCTAGTCGGAATGCCATAATGTGTGTTGTGTAGTGGTGGAGCGGAGATATGATGATTAGGTGAGTGCTGTTGTAAAGACGAGGTCAATGATGCTGTTTCGAAGGCGGAGTGGCGTTGCCCAATCAAGAGCCGTCCAATTCTCGCTGAGGGAAGGAGCGATGCCGAGGCCATTCCCGACATCGCCACGTCAACTCAATCTTGCACTCAATCTCGCCCCAACCTCTCTACTCGGCTATGCTCACATGCTGAACACTGGTAATGTTTGGTGAATTGAAAGTACGCTCGCGAGAAAGCACCGTGCATTTATGCACAAGGGGTTCTCGTGTCAAACGATGCAACACTGAATGTATCGTCGTCCTTTCCACATCAAGCGCCGCAGGATGGGTGAACCCCTAGACCTCGTACTTGACTGGGATGGCACGCTCACTCGAAAGGATACTATGTTCGCCATGGCAGAAATTGCGCGCGCCAGGGACCGACGACTTGGAGTGGCCTCCAACGCGACCGAGTCCTGGGCTGGCTTTGGGCAGGCCTATGTCGATGATTACAGCGCACATGAAGGGCAATATCGACCGTCAGCTCACCAACGAACCAATGCGGAGCAAGAGAGCGCATGGCTGCGGAGTTTGTCTCATGTCGAGCAAAAGAGCGTGGCTCGAGTAGCGCAATTTGGCTTCTTTCGTGGAGTAAATCGTAAGGATGTCACTGACGCCGCGTCCAACACTTTCGCAAGCGGCCAGCTTGCGATGCGGACCGGCTGGGAGAAAGCACTCCTCCAGACCCGCCGAGGGTCCCCAGTAGAGGCAAAGATCGTGAGTGTCAATTGGAGTGCGTCTTTCATCAGAGCAGCCCTGAACGAGGCAGCTCGAAACGCGAAGATCAGCGCTGCCGAGAAGGCAGTGCTGCGTAGTGGCATCAACGGCTTGAACATAGTTGCCAATGAGATTGACGGTCTCGATGCTCAAGAAGGCAGCACTGGCGACTTGGCCAACGGCGACGACCCCGGTGTGCGAACAAGCTATGACAAGCTGCGGCAACTCCCTTTGTCGTTCGACACCTTGAAGATTTATGTTGGCGACTCGCCCACAGACTTTGACTGCCTTTTTGGCGTCCATCTCGGCGTGTGTATTCGTGACGAGCCAATGCAGTCAGGCCAGGCCAGCCTTGCCGAGACGCTCGCTCGCCTTGGCCGGGAGGTAAAGCACATCAGCAGCCTGTCTGTCGCAGAGGTCCAGCCGGGAAATTCTAAAACCGTTGTGTGGGCTCGAGACTTTGACGAGATCATGCACTTCGTTCATGCTTTGTAGACGTCTGGATCAAGTATACACTACCTTATATATCCACATACTTCGCTCGGAACTCCTCCAATTGAGCCTCGTTCTCCCGCGCCCACACCGGCTCCGTCATCCACATCCACCAGCTCTTATGCTTATGGCTCTCAAGCCCGAGCTCCCCAAGCACCTTATCAGTATACGCCACCATCTCGAACTCCATCGCATTACCCGGTCCGCCAATAGCAGGGTACTTCCTCCGATTCCATGTCGCTACGTAGGCGATGTCCCGCTCCATGGCTTCGCAGTCAGGGAGCTTAATGTGGCCCTTCATGACCGCAATGGCGTAGAGAGCCTGGACGAAGGCGACGTGGTAGGAGTTTGCGCATAGTGGGATCCCGAGGAAGGCGATGCTAGGGTCCGAGACAGGAGTAGTGTGATTGTACAGGCGATATGGCGTGTGTGATTGTTCCTTGGTGGGCAACGGCGAGTCGTGGAGATAGGGCCACCGCTGCAAGACCTTCAGCTCTGCGGCGTGGTCGAGTGCAGACCAGTGGGCACGCTCACGTTCGAAAAGCTCGACGTGTTCATTCGACAGAGGTAAGCCTAGTCGCGCAGCTTCGTTGGCAGAAAACTCGGGGTACGCCTGCTCGAACCCAGTGGCCAACAGAAGTAGATCCGTCTGTATCTCCCTTCCATCCTTCAGCACCACAGCGTCCTTCTCCAGCTCACCTACTTCGCCGCGAAACACATTCACTTTCTGCGCTATGACGTTCCAGAAATCCTCCGGATTCCTGTTCAGAGCCCCAAAGTAGCCCGTTCGCCATCTAGCACTCGCATCGGACTTGAGATCCCTGAAACCCTGTAATGCACCAGCACGACTATCGTACTTTGCACTTGCAGTAGCGTCATCAAGTTGCTTGTTCCAGATAAAGTCCATTAGCCGTTCGCCAACCCGCGTCTTGTGCAGGAACCAACTCCACCAATCCTCTGGAAGCCATGGATTTGCGAAGCTCAGTGCGCTAATTATACGCGTAGTGCCTAGCTCGGTGATATGCTCGTACTTCCCCAAGCCTTGCGCAGGAAGTAGCGAAAGCGCTCCGGGACCCGTATCACGGATCAGCCAATTGACTGTCCGTGGGTGGTGCTTGTCGATTGCGGCGGTGTATACTATGTCTGCGGCAGACTTGGAGCCGCCGAGAACCGTGATATGCGTGTGTGAGGCTTGGGATGGCTCCTCGGGGGTGAAGATGCGGGAGCTGCCCCAGTTCTTTTGATGAAGGATCGGGCCCTTGAACACTTCGCGCCCGGAAAAACGGGGAACACGAGGTTGTGTGAAGAGACCAGTCGCGATGACAAGCTTTGTTGCGCGACAGAGAGACTCATGGCCATTGGTCCTGCCACCGATTTGCCACAAGCTGTCATCCTTGGTGATCGAATCTACGGAGCAGTTGAACACGCATCGCTCCCTCAAACCTCGCACACTCGCATAGTCCTCCAAGTACTTGCTCACGAGCTTCGAGTCTTGAGCGCATTTGTATGATTGCTCGGGTGGAGGCGCTTTCATGGGCAGGTCATGGAAGCCAGCCACGCGCGTGCCTGATTGTGACCAAAAGCCAGGATAGCTGCGCTCGGAGGACCATACGCCCCCAACGTCGGAGCCAGCCTCGAGGACACGGATGTTAGCGTCGGGGTAGAGTGATAGATATATAGAGGCAGCGCAGAGGCCGTAGATGCCTTGATGGGAGGGTCAGCACATGCGTTGACGGATCAGACGTGCTGGGCTTACCTGCACCGACGACGATGAGATCGTAGCTCTTCTCGTCCATAGTGTTCGTCAGAATCGCCACTTGCGTGAACGGTCAACGATGTTCCTTGTCAAAGCCAATGACCTGACAAAGTCCTCGCGCAATGACCGCAGGTCTAAGATCCTTACTGACTAGCGCGGGTTGACAGTGAAATGATATTCAGACAGGCAAGCATGCCAGAAGAGTAATGAAATCATCGGGAAGATGTAGGGTCTCTCGCCCCCATCATGCGGCTGAAGTGAGCATGACAAGACTTGAAGTACCATCTGGTACGACAGAATACTTACTATGGGGTCACGGTACTGCGCATGTGGCCACCAGCAGTCGTGCCGAGAATAATTACTTCGTTCGATATGCTTAAGGTCAAGTGTTGGAGCTCGAGTTGAATTCAATGGAAGCACCAGCCAACAGCTACGCGAGGTGACGCAAAAGGACATGACTCGAGCTGTTTCTACGTAACTGCAGCAAGCTGCAACATTTTTGGTTCCACAATAGTTCTGCCCATACACGCACCATGTCGACAATCCTCACCAAGAGTACGCCCAATGGCGCGGTCGAGCAGCGTATCGCACCAAATCAATCGCTGTACCTCAGAAATCTTCCCGACAAGATCCCTAAGAATGACCTGAAGCGAGCATTGTACATGCTCTTCACGACCTATGGCCCGGTTCTCGACATTGTAGCAGTAAAGAACAGCAAGATGCGAGGGCAGGCACACGTTCTGTTCCGCGATGTACACGCCGCGACACAGGCTATGCGCGCGTGTCAAGGGTTGGACTTCTTCGGCAACGAAATGGTGCGTGCAATGCGCTTAGAAGTGAGGTTCACGCATGCTAATACCTTGTGCTAGACCGTCACATACGCAAAGTCGAAGAGCAAGACTCTAGCCAAGATGACCGGCCAATACGATCCTCCCCTTCAGTCGGGCGAGCCTGCAGCGGCAGAAGCGCCCGCAAATGTCATCCCTGCACCACCTGGTCTCGAGGCAGCTGGCGCCGCACCAGCAGCAACCTCGATTCCGCCGCCTGGAGTTGGAGGACCTCCTCCAGGTATGGGAGGACCTCCTCCAATCATGGGTGGACCTCCTCCAATCATGGGTGGACCACCACCGGGCATGGGAGGTCCACCTCCCGGGATGCACGGGCTGGGTGCGCCCAAGGTACCTGTCGTTGATGCACCGAGCCCACAGGGAGTCAAGAGAACGCGAGATGCGAGCGGTGATGAGGGCGATGCACCGATGGAGGAGGACTCGGAGGGCGAGATGGACATGAGCGAGGACGACAGTGATTGAGATCTTCAGCTTCTCAATCACTCAGAGCAGTATCGCCCATAGCGATCACGAGGAGGGCAAAGACCGTGCGAATACAGAATCAACGGCATAAGAGAGCACGTGGTAGGTGTCATGGCAGGCTGATTTCACCTATGGTATCTGACCCCACGTCAGTTTCCTTGCTGTACGACAGGACAGCCTGGGCAACGTTGATTGGCAGACTCAGTCCAATGCTCGATCCTATGACTCCAAGCCATCGCATCAGATACATCTCTGGCGCAACGCTGGTATTCCTACCGGACACTGCCCTCATAGCGTCTTGCGTCAGGCACGGATGGACGAACCACGCTGGCGAACCCGTAACAGGATGCTCAGCCACGCTCAATGCGCCCATGGTGCCGACTGCCTGCATCTGCGACTTGTACGTATCCGGCACAAGGAGCCTGTAGACCTGTTTTGGCTGGCTCGCAGCCGCAGGCGTCAGACCAGGGAAGCTGATGTAGGCAACGGGCACTTGATAGGAAGTCGAATGCACAATGTCATAGCAGACTCTAGTGCCTGAGCGCTGGCTCTCACACCGATCAGACTGCTGCATAATCTCATCGTCTTCGTCAGGCACTTCGTCGTCGCTATCCTCATTCACTGCTTCGTCGCTCGCATCGACCGTAATGGACGTCGGGATCGTAGCCGTTCGAGTAATCCGCAGATACTTCACCCCGTACTACACCCTCCATCAGCATTCCACTCCCTAAACTAACCAGCACACTCAGTCACTTACCATGCTCCTCATCCCAACGTCCACCCATCCCCTCCCCTCTCGCCTCTCACTCCCTCTCTCACTTTCCACTGCACCCCGCACACCCCGCCAAACGCCACAAAGCCACTCGCACGCCACGTTCAGATCCCTCGCCTCGATGGCCATCATGCGCAAGCCATGCGCGAGTTGCACAACCCGCTTTCGTACTCTGCGATTGCACTAGTGGACTTTTGCCTACACCGCAGGAAGCCGCGCGAGATGCTGACACAAGGTGCTCGCAGGGCTGGGTTTAGGGTAGAAATGGGTGATGGTGAGTGGGTGCTATGGAACGGAAGCTAATGGGTGCACGCGTTGGCTTGCGGCGGACGTGTGTGGAGAGCTGGATTGGCGGGTCGAAGGATCGGGGTGGCGGTTGTTGGTGTTGATTTGATGTGGTACGGCTGGTAGTGTGGTGAATGGAAGGTGCGAGTGGAAGGTGCGATGGTGGGGGCGTGGGAAGTGGCGTTGCTTGTGTGAGAGCTTCGCAGTGCTTGACGAGCAAGTCACCATGTATTCTAGTACCTATGCCCGGTAAGAAGGCTATATGCCTGCTACAGATCCTCATCCATCCCCTCATCGCCATCTTCATCAAACTCCTCCATGCCGTCCCCACCCTCGAAAGCCATGTACTTCTCGCCCTTCCCTTGCGTCCCACTTTCAACAATAAACCCAGGCGCAACCTCACACTCCACTAATCTCGTCTTGCCCTCCTCGCCGTCACCCTGTCTACCCTTTCCCTTCCCCTTCTTTGCACCCTCTAAACTCTCGCCTCCCGCCTCGCTTTCGGCTTTCACGCCTTCGACCTTCGCTCGTCGTCCGATGATGCACCCTGTGAGCTGCACCCCGTCGCCGACAACGACGCCGTCCATCAGCAGACACTTGATCAGACGAGCGTTGTTGCCGATCTCGCAATTCGGGCCGATGACGGTTTCTTTGACGTTCACGCGGGTGCCGAGTTTGACGTTCTCAGCGATCAGGCTGTCTTCTTGCGAAACGCGACTTTGCATACCGACGATGGCAGACGGGTGGAGTTTGTGCTCGTGAGCCAAGGGGTGGGTGGAGGGTTGCCGCGCGAGGTAGAGGGACGTATTTAGTAGGGCGGATGTTGTGTCGATGCGGCGGATCAGAGGTTGTGTGGGGCTTGGAGTTGCGGTCGATGGTGTGAGAGAAGGCTGTATGTAGGCCAGGAGTGGTGGTGGGGCCGAAATGACTGTGGCGGGTGAAGCTGGGAGATTGACTCTGCTGGCGAACGCTAGAATTCTGTATGGTTGCCTTGCGGATGTCGTAGAAGAGAGACTCGCAATGTCGATGTTGTCGTCGTTTGACTCGCTATATTCTTCACGTCCGGTTGCTGCCTTCTCCTGCAGGACCTCGTCTAAGCCCAGCTTCGCTCCGAGGCCGCCTTGCCAACTTGCTTTCGACCACCAACCCAATAAGTCCTCTGAGATGGAGTCGAACTTCTCGTTCTTCGCCGCGAATTCTTTGACCCATTGAGGGAAGATGTAGACATGTGCGTCTCGATGCTTCGTCTTTATCTTCACTCTGCCGTGCTTTGTGAATAGACTTTGTCGTATTCGAAGACTGGTCTCCTTGTCCTCTTCAATCAGATCCTTGAGCGTGTCGGTTGGCATACTCATGACTAGTTCCTCGATGTCAGGTCGAAGCGAGCCTGCTGGAGCTGGTACGTTAGGTGACGGTAATAGTACAGTGACAATAAAGTCTGTCTCGTCCTTCTTGTGGCTTATGCCTTCAACTCCTTGGGTAGGGTAGAAGACGCCCATGCCAGATTTCCGTTTGTTCGTTTTCGAAGAGACGGAGAGCGGGTTCAGTGCCAGCCATTGCTCGACGACCTTGCTACCTTCGACCTCTGACACTAGATCACAAGGCAAGATCATGAAATCGCCCGTGATGGCCTTTTGTACTTCCGGTAGCCGTAGGATCTCACCAGCACCGGTTGTCTGAGTCAAATCTGCCGGGGCTAGAATCTCGGGTCGTGGTATTACACTGGTCAAAGCAGGGTGAATCGAGAGCGCTCCTTGAAGTGGCGCGGCCGATTCGGGCGGCGTGATCAACGTGACATCTGTAATTCCCATTCGATGACACCAGTCCAGAGGGTACCATACCATCGGCCGATTCGCTATTGGTACGAGAGCTTTCGGAAAGTCCTTGGGTGAAGATGTGAAGGTGTTGAGGGAAACGCCAGGGCCGCAGAGTATGAAGGCCTGCAGCCCGGGCGAAGGGTGCGTTGCATGAGGCATTGTGACAGATGTTGGGCCGTCTCCAGGGTTCGATTAACTACCAAATCAACCCTTTGCGCTCAAGATGCCGTCTCGGCTCTGTTCTTCGTGTAGTATGAGCCAGGCCGATAACGAGGGGATCAACGCGATTGCGGCTTTCGATGCAGTCTCCTCGAGATCAGATAGCAGGAGGTCTGGTCTGCAATCATATGTGATAGCTTTTCTTGCAAGTTCGAGTCCTCTGACACGCACAATGTTCCGATAGTCAATATTGTGACTTGACTCACATCATGCATATGAGTGAACAAGGTTGCTAGCTAAGCTTTTGTAGCGCAGGACAAAATTGTGAGACACCTCGGCCTCACAGACACCTCAACAAGGACGCGCTCTCTGCATAGCCATTGAGGCACACATTCGTTTCCAGCATGTCGTCCAGCAAGACGCCGGGCTCCTCCATGTCGGAGGAGTCATTCGAGTTCATCGACACACCCCGCGCCGCAAGCCCTGTCGAGCAAGCCCCCGACTTTGGCGTCAAGACCACCTCCTCTGCAGCTATCAAGAACGCACCTCTGCCCGCCGATGGACCCAGTTCGGAGAATTTCAACACCCTCTTCCTCCTCACTCTTCTGGCTGGCGTGCCCGCGTACTTCGCATGGTCCCTGAGAGGAGGTCTTATAACATGGATTTTCCTGGCGATCCTCACCGCCGTGCCTATCCTGATCTCCTTCTGGTTCATTGCCTCGTCCATGTCCCCGCGCTTGAACTAGAAGGCTCGCTTCCCTGGCTCACCAATCGA